>VCJN01000042.1:0-35044 GCA_006384855.1 Tetraselmis striata | reverse complement strand
AGCGCGCGATTCACCCGAGCAGTACGGCGCGGCGCTTCAGGTACCTGTAAAACTATAGCAACTACAGTACTATAGTCGCTGCCTCATCGGACGGCGCAGATTCGTCCGCCATACCGCTTCTGAAGCTGCACAGCACGTCCGTGGATCACCCTCGCATCACACGTGCACGCGGGGCCAGGACTCTGAACCCTGCGCGCATCGGCCATCCATCCCGCAGCCCATGCTGCGAGGCGGGCCGCTTTTGGGCAGCTTGCTCTGTTGAGCTTTTGATACTGCCTTTACTACTACTGGCTTTTTTTGTAATTCACACCAGTACTATAGCGAAACTATAGCGAATCGCGACACGGTACCGTACAGCAGGGAGCGCCAAGTCCTTATTTGGGCCGAGCAGCTTCAATGCCAGCGCAGCACGCATCCTTCCTGCTGCGCGCTTCGCGTCCGACACCAGCGCGCACAACCGCGGCCCGCGGCGGTACCGGTATACGACGCGTCAGTAGCACGCCATCTTCCTGCAACGCATACCTGTACCTGTAGCGACTAGTCGCTATGTTGTAGCGCTCAGTCGCTAACACTTAAGGTATAACGGGACGCGATCGTTCGAGAAAGCATTTACACTGGTACCCATAACCCACCACCTGAGTAAGGGTACCTACGTAGCCTGAAGTGTAGCACGTCATACCGCACAGCAGGTTGACCACATACAACTTCGAGGAAGCGTGCAGGTACGCGTAGTCCGCCACGGATCGCAACCATATCCTGTGCCGCTGCCACCTGTCGACGGCGGATAGCCCGCGGCCAGCCTGCGACCCCAGGAGTCGGTGCGTTGCGGTAGACCCCCGCGTCCGCGCGGAGAGATCCGAGCAGCGAGCGAGCGCCTCGACAGACCGATACTGTAGCTTCCCTTTTCTCGGAAGCGGTGACGGCGCACACCGGCGCAATGGCGGGGGACAGTGAAGCGATGCTGCGGCAGGTGCGTGCCCCGCCCCGCTCGCCCGCCCCGCTCTCCCGGGTCTCTAGCACCAAGCGTCCTCGAAGACTCGAACCGGCGCCTGCGCCCGGACGCTCTCGCTGGCAATACAGCGCCACTCGGTTACCTCCTGGCATCTGGGTGTGGGTGTGGGTGTGGGTGTGGGTGTGGGTGTGGGTGTGGGTGTGGGTGTGGGTGTGGGTGTGGGTGTGGGTGTGGGAGTGGGTGTGGGAGTGGGTGTGGGTGTGAATGTGGGAGTGGGTGTGGGTGTGGGTGTGGGTGTGGGTGTGGGTGTGGGTGTGGGTGTGGGTGTGGGGTGGGAGCGGAGGGGGTGCCGCGGCTTCGCCTCGCTGTCCCCGCCGTCTCGCTTGCGTTCGCCGCTTTGTTCCGAGGAAAGGACTGGTGAGGGGGAAAGAGGGCGGGGGTGCGAGGGCATACCAGCAGCAAGACGTGCGCGCTGGTGCGCTATTCACCAACGTCTTCCTCCATCCCGCGTCCTTTCCTGCGGATGAGGCGCGCGTCCTGGAACCGGCGCCGAAGTCCGGACGCTCTGGCTGGCTATGGGCCCTCTTGGTTGCCTCAGGGCAGCTGTGCGGCAGCCAACCAGCTGATGGACTGACCCAAATTTCACCCTCGCGTGTCATACTCCCTGTCTCAGTGGTTCGGCAGCGTGGACACAGACCGCAGTGGGCAGATAGATGTGAAGGAGCTGCAGCGCGCGCTGGCAATGGGCGGCCTGAACTTTTCGCTGGCGGTGGTGGCGCACATGATCCGGTGGGCCCCTCACCCCCGCCATGCGCTGAGACGGGCAAAGATGTTTGTGGTAGTGATTTGCGTGTTGGGGGCGTTAAAGCGGTTAGCGCTTGAAAACAAGCGCCACCATGGCCTTTCAGGCTGATTTGGATGCTGCGCGGTGGGGGCGCAGGCTGCACGACCGCAACCAGAGCGGCACCATCGACTTTGACGAGTTCTCCGCGCTGCACGCCTTCCTCACCAACATGCGCTCCAGCTTCCATTTCTTCGACGCGGACCGCTCGGGGCAGCTCGACCTGAATGAGATCAAGCAGGCCATCGGGCGCGCCGGCTTTGACCTGGACCAGCACTCATTTTACGCCACCGTGAAGGCGTTTGACCCAGACCGCACCGGCACGCTGGGCGAGCCAGAGTTCATTGCGATGACGCTGTTCCTGCAGAGCGCCAGGGGCATATTCTCCTCCTTTGACACCGGCCGCACCGGCAGCGTGACCTTCAGCTTCCCGCAGTTCGTGTTTGCGGCGGCCAACACGAGATGAGAAGTATGCACAGCGCAGGGGCATCCCGTGTTTCCCCCGGTGAAGGTGCCTCATGCACAGCCAGCCGCGGCAATGCGCAAGGGAAACACGCACCGCGGGGGACAGATGAGACATGTGTGGGTGGGCTCCCGAGGGGGAAACAGGCAGCGCTGAGGGGCTGGCACGCCTCCCCCCTCCCCTGAATCACGCACGGCCCTGTAGATTTAGATGTAGGACCATGCCCCCCTCGGATTCGCTAGACATTGTGTAGGTTTCACCCGCAGGCCTACCCCTTGGGCGCAGGAGAATGGGGCACTCGTGTGTGCAGAGTCGTGACGGCTCCCGGCGATCAGCCGTAGGTTTCTTTTAATGTCTTAAGCCCTTCTAAAGTGTTTGCGTGGGTGTCTCCGCATGGCGCCGCGCCGGGACAGACGCTGGCTGGCATGCTTGAGCGGCGACTGCTGCCAGGCGGTGGGTTGGCATGGGAGGCCGCCGTCACCAGTCCTCGTACTTGTTGGAGCTCACGTCCCGGCCGGCGTCGATCCACTTGCCGAAGCCGCCGCGCAGGGTGGACACCTTGGAGAAGCCCGCACTAACCAGCTCATATGCCGCCATCAGCGACCTGCAGGGTGGGAGAGCCTCAGAAACGCAGGGCAGTTGCCAGGCGAGTGGGGTAGAAAGCAAGAGGGGGGGGGGGCGTTGCATACCGTGTCTGCGACTTGGAGGTGCCAGTTCGCTCCGAATCCTCCTCCAGCTGCCCCCCGAGGGAGCAGACCAGCACCACCCCGTCGCTCTTGCCTGCCACAGCCTCGACCTCTACGCAGTGGCGGAGAAGGGGGGGGGGGGGGGGGGGGGGGGCGTCAGAGGTTAAGCAGGGTGCAAGGGAGCAGACAGTAGTGACGTGTGTGTGGCGGGGGGGAGGAGGGGGGCGTCAATGCCCAGGGAATCCCTGGGGGGAGCAGGGTTCAGGGAGCGCACCTGGGATGAAGGTTGGGTTGTACTCCGTGCCATTGAACACGCCAAACAAGGCGTAGGCAGCGCGCCGCATAACCTGCTTTGATGACCTGCGCGGCACAACGAGCGGGCAGAGAACCAAAAGTGGTGTGTGTGTGGGGGGGGGGAGGGGGGGGGGCACAGGTATTTGACCTCCCTGCCATTTATGCGTTGTGTTGAGTGTGGTGCTGTGTGATGTGACTCCTGCATCTCACAGCAAACCGATTGATGATAATAGCAGGTGATATCTCTCTTCATGCAGGGAAAGGGTGGGGGGGGGGAGGGAGGCCGCACCAGCCCTCAATGGGACGATAGAACGGGATGTTGACGGAGTTCGGAATATGCCACTTCCGGAGCGGACATGGTGGTAAGCAGTGGGGGTGGGGGAGATGGGGCATCAGCCGCAGGGGTAGACAGGCGCCTCCTGGCAGCGCAGCACAACCCACCGCATGCTGGCCCCATGCTAGATGAACGCGCTTGCTACTGGGAGGCTGAGCGAGGCGCACCTCGTCATAATCCCCCGATGGCCGGATGTCGACCACCGTGTACCCGCGCTCCTGGTACATTTTCAGCTCCTGTGGGGCGATGCATCCGACCTGCCGCAGCCGCCCCCGGCTGCACTGTCAGGCCGCCTCAATCATCCCCAGGGAGAGATTTTCAAGGGGGAAGGGGGCTGAATGCGCCAGAGGCACTCACGTTGCTCTCACTCAGGACCTTCTGCATCTCCTCCCATGCGCCGGGGCTCGTGGGCGGTTTGCCCTTTACGTTGAGGTTGTTCCCACCGCCTCGCTCTTCCGCTTTACAAACAACTCTGCCGCCCCCAGGCATGTGCCGCCCTCAGGACTGACGTGAACTACCCGTTTGGGGGGGTGGGGGGGGGGGGGGGGGGTTACCGGATACCTGGCCCTAACCTGCCAGAAGCATGTTCCTTTGGGGCACATGCTGCCAGCCCGCAGATGTGGCACATTGCCTATGGCCAGGCGCTGGAATTCGTCGCAATGGTACCAGTGTAAGGGAGAGGTCCACTGGTAATACAAGCTCATTTGTAATTGCGTATGTGCTGTTATGCTGATCCAGATGAATCGTGCTGGGCACAGGACAACAGCAGCAGGCAGTCGCTCCGCATGGACTTAATACCCGCCACACTGCAGGTACGCACGAATACACACACGCTCAACAATGGAATATGCTCAATCAGTCGCGTATACCTTCATTATTACATGGCTTCAATAGTACTTATTCTCACGTACATCTATGTCACCGGCTATACAGTGGCTATACATACAGTGAGTGATGCATGACTGGCTCTCAGGCTCCTTGCAGCTCGAGTTCCTCTATTACTCCCCTACCCAGTTCCCTGTATTCCAGCTGCCCCCGGTTCAAGACAGACCGTGCAGGCGCGGGGCGCCAGGAAGCGGGCGCACCTGGGGGCGCTCCTCCACGCCTGGGAAGTGCGGCGGAGGCCGCTGCTGCTCGCCGGCGAAGCGGATGGGGACCACGCCCGGACGGCACGTACGCCGCGTGAGGACGGCGCCGGTTGGGCGGCCGCCACGGTTCGTGACGGCTGGCAACGGACGGAGGACATGTTTGGGAATGGCAACCCGGGGCTGGGCTGGGTCGGGGATCCGCCTTGTCTCGCCGGAGGGTGCTGGTCGCTGTCTCTGCGTAGCCAGCTGGAGATGTCGCGAGCGAGTTAATTAACAGACCAAAATTTACCCGTAGTCCCGTCTCCTTCGGGGGATAGTCTCTTTATCTCGCAGGTATCAAGCCAGCAGATATCAGGCTTCAGAAAACCAGGTCTAACCTCGCCGTTCTACTTCACGAAACCGTCACCTCGCCGGTGGAGCAACTTCCTTCGCCGGACGCAACACAGCGACAGAAGCAAGACCAGCTACACTGCTACCCGTTGCTAGCTCTTTGCTCTTTGGTTGGCCCCTCACCTGTCTGCGCTTGACGTGCCCCACCCCACAAGCGACGTCAGCAGTGATGGCTCGTCATCACGCGACGCTTGGCATCATATCCCGGAGTGTCGCTCGGGCTGGATCCGGTCAGCCAGCAGATACGAAAATAAATAGACTTGAAACCAGATCACGCCAAATGATGAAGTGATCCGACGATCTGCGCGCGCGGGTCTGCGCCCTGGGAATACAGTATAGTACCGGGCAGCGCAGAGTTTGATCATAATCCTGTATCGATATACGGTAGCGACTATCTGGTACCTGTACCTGTACCTGTACGTTTGCCAGTGCGAGGCAGATACGAGCGTTCATTTGATTGGCCACATGCTGCACGACGCCAAGTGTCATATGCTGCCAGCTCGTCACTTCGTCAGCATGGTTGCTTGCGTACCTGCACCTCGTAGCGACTATATTTGCTGTGTTGATTTTCTAATTCTGGGGAACTGTCCTTTTTGTAATTCACACCAGTAGCGACTATATTTGCGACGTACTATCTTCGTCCGGGACTCTCGTAGCGTCACATAGGCACATAGCATACTCCCGCCGGAGTTGCGAAAAATTAAAAAAACTACCGCCGGTACCCGGATACCAGGTACTCGTACTCGTTTTGATCTAAACGCGACTATTTTTTAGTTCATGGGGTTTCCTCCTTTCCCCTACGGCGGGTAGCGGTTTTCCGGCTGCATGTGCTGCCAAGTTGCACGGGTTACTAGTTCACCCGTCGCTGCGCCCGTTCGTGTGCATCACAAGTAGACATAAAAGAAGCCGTAACAGCTGATCATGTCATCTTCAAGTTTCGCTGTGTTACACACACCGATTAAGTGTCCCGTAACATATTGCGGGCAAGGTCATATGTCGTTTAAAGACAATGGATATATATCCAGACAACGCGTCGCGGGACAGCGGGATAGCCGATATGCAACGGGGGAACGTAGCGCGCCCCAACTTGCTAGAGCCAGCCCAAAGCGGTTGTGTCAGAGCAAAATCCAATGATGACCACTACGTAGAGCGAGGACAGCATAGCTTGGTTACGAGGACGTTCAACTGGCCAACCGAGTGCCTTGGGTGCTCCCTCTGCATACCGACATGACGAGCGAATACCTCAAGCAGGTCTACCGGCGTTTGCCGGCCCAAGAGAAGTACATTTGGATGACATGTTCTGGGGGCGGCTCACACAATCGCTCTCGTCTTCGTCGCTCTCGACGAGCTGCAACCCTACGTTCCCGCTGCTAATCAAGTCTTCACCCCTTACCGCCTCTCGCGCGAGCAGAACCATGCCGAGGCCATCGATAAGGTGTTTATTGTCGTCTACCCTTCTTGCGGAGGCTTAACGAGATCAAGAGTGTGCACGGTGACCCGCGGGTGTTGGACGTACTGTGGGATACCTCAGCATTTCCATCCCGTAGCGGAGCATTATTTGGTCTCTGCAGTTTTCGGCGATCCGGTGCGCGACTACGAGCGTCGGGTCTTCAAGGCGGCAGTCGCCGCGGTGCGAAGGCTGCCGCCACTGCTCGGGTAGCGGCGACGCTCGCATGCCGCGGGCTTGGACGCGGACGCGGTGGCGGTCGGGGGCGTGGCCGCGAATAAGGTGGGGCGCCTTTCGTCGGATTTGGCGCGCTTTGCGAGGTGGCCGTTCGGTAGTGACCGCCGCACAGCGTACCTTGGGAACTCAACGACGGGATGAGCGCCCCGTGTCCGGACCGGACTCCCCTATACCTGTATACCTTGTTCCATACATAGGTAGTGTAGACCTTCCTCGGTGCGGCGCTTCTTACAGCCACATGCGAGTGCGGCTCATCAACCATCCGGCGCACTCATGCACATGACGATTCTACAACCCGTCTCCCGTACCATTTCATCAATGCATCCGTCGGTTGTTACTCTACGGGTTACAATTGGTTCGCAACTACCATCATTCGCGCGTGTACGTTATGCGAGAGAGACATGCGCTACAAGCGCGACGGGCTTGAGGGCGGCCCACCTATATGAACATTACCATGCAAAGCCGTACCAGTGCCCATACGAACGACCCGTCCAACAATTACCGTCCAACTGCTAGCAACTTAACCGCCGCGGCCGACTATTTTGCCGGAATATTGCCCGGCCTCATGTTACACCGTCGGTCAAACGACACACTTACGTGATTGACGAGCCCGAGGCTCTCGCCCCATGGGCGGCTTCCATCCGGGCCCGTTTACATGAAACGCTTGGCTCGGACGAGCTGGGGCGGGAGCGCACACTCAACCTCCTCTCCGGCTCCCTCACTTCCCAGACTCAAGAGCTACGCCGGCAAGCTGTCGCAGCTCGCCGAGTTCTGCCACGACTCAAAGAACATCCGTCCGTTGGATGCGACTACTGCCACCGTCGGTCGTCGGTACATCGCTTGGATTGGTGAGCGGGGCCACATGTGATTGGGGTTATGTCGCTGTTGCTGCCCCACGTGTCAACAATCAACAAGTTCTTCGAACTGCACAACATTGACCCCATCGCTAAAGATAGCTTGCACCTCACCGCCGCTCGTCGTGGCATGCTACTCAGGCGACGCCGCATGGAGGCTGTTGCTTTGCACGTCCCGTTACCTGCCAATGTCGCTTACTCTTCCGTTGACCGGCGGGTCGAGTAGTTGATTGTTTCTAACCCCCCCCCTCCTGAGGATCAGTACGTCTTCCGGACCCTCGTGGCCGCGGTTTTCAACTTCACGTTCTTTACCAGGGGACTTGCTGGTGTGTTCTTCCGAGTGCGGGATGTGCATGTCGACTCTTACAACATCACCATGCATGTGTAGCGTGAGAAGGGCCGTGCCGAGGCTGGCGAGGCCCCTACAACTTACGCTAACTGCTCGTTCTCTAGTTGGAGCACCCCCTCGGAGCCCGCCCGACTCCCACACCACTTCATTAACAATGACCAGCAGTCTGCCCCCATGTCCTTATTGCCTTATTGGCTTAGTCTAACTTTTGGGCGGTCAGCCCGAGCGAGCAGTCCAAGTCGTGGTCTTCCGCTACCATGCCGGATTGCCTCTCTAGGACCATTTGCCTCGTTACTCGGTGCTACCTCTCATGCCGGCACTTCGTGGACCTCTCACAGCTTTCGCGAGTGTGAAGGCTTTGCTGTGAACTCCATCGGAGTCATGATGTAGTCCCACATCGGCCACTAGCAGGTGGCGGTGTGCAACATGGCCTTCGCAGCACTCTTCGCAACATGTGGAGGTGCGCAAGGCAGGTGGGCAGCTAACTCCGACGTCGTTCTATACTACATTGACCCCAACGTGGCCCCTTCACCTGGCGCGTGGTTCTTCTTCGGCCACATCGCGCCCCTTCGCCACTTCCAAGGTTAACAAGACTCCGCAACAGTGGCCCTAACCGTGCCCCCTTTTTTACCCGGCGCTACCCCTGCTTCGTCAACCTACCGCTCTCTTCGTTCGCTCTTCCTTATTGGCGAAATTAGACTCAACTTGAAATGATCTAAACTAGTTTATGGGGTTTCTTCCTTTCCAAACCGCTTTTCTGGTTGCATGTGCCGCAAAGTGGTACGGGTTACTAGTTCACCCGTCGCTGCGCCCGTTCTTGTGCAGCACGAGCAGAAATAAACGCAGCCGTAACATACAGCTGAGCCTGCCATTGATTTTCAAGTTTCGCTGTGTTACACACAGCGCCCCCCCCCCCCCCCCCCCCCCCCCCCCCCCCCCCCTCTCTTTACTCCGTCTTCCCTCCACGCTTTCACAGAACCTCTGCCAATTGCGGCTATTGCTGTTGTACAGCAGCCTGTGCGACCTCTTTCGCAAAACGAGACTCAACTTGAAACTCCGTGACTTTAAAAAAAAAATATTTGCTGCTCCTGGTACTGGTACGTATACTGTACTGTACTCGACTCGCGCGTAGCATGCTGCGCGCAAGAACGGAAATAACGCGAAGCGTCCAGTTAGGGCATATCTGGGTTTTTACTATTCAAATTTTGTTTCAGGTTAATATTTGGTACGATGAGATCTCAAACCATTAGCAAGGTATTACGCGATGTCTATAGGGTGTTGCGCTCTATTCACTGCGCGCGCGGCCCCGCCTGTCCCACCGGCGGCATCTCTCCGCGGGCGGCGGCATGCCGCGACTTGACTTCGTCCCGGACTCCAGCGGGAGAAGGCGGGACACATCAGCCGCGACCACCCAGCGACTGTGCCGCATAGCTAGCTAGCACAGTGACAGCAAATCTCCGACCAGACGATCGGTAAGCACCATGTCCGACGCGGAAGAGGACGAGATGGAGGCCCCTCCCCCGCCGAAGGTGGTGAAAAAAGTGGAGGAGGTGGGCGAAATGTACAACATGCCGATCCACGCTCTCAAGCTCTGGTGCGCCCTCCCCGGGCCGCGCCGCTTTTCCCGATCCACAACCCGAAAACCGCTCGGAAGCAAGCTGATACATATCATGGGGTGCCTCGGGGACGGCGGCCGGACGCGCGTGCGGGTGCCTTTGGGCGAGTCGTCCGGGCGTGCGACTGTTCCGACTGCCGCATGTGGCCCGTCTCTGCTCGCCTTTGCCGGGTTGCTGCAACCCCTACCGAACTGAAATACTGGCATATCGGCATGGGATTAGGAATCGATCGACGATCCTGGTTATATTTGGCGTTGAGCGCGCACCATGTGCGATCGCTGAATTGGGCATGGCACAGGTGGAGGGGAAGGGATAAAAATGGCGGCGGCCTGGGGGAGGGCGGGCGGGGGGGGAGGAGAAGGGGGGGGGGGGGGGGGGGGGCACTGAAGCGGAGATTCAGGCAATCAACGAGCAACCGATGGCAGTGCTAAGTTTTATGTTCCATGCCATACAGCTATGGGCTGCGATGGAGCACTGAAGCTGATAAGGCAGCGGATCTGAACCTGACATGCCTGTGCTTTGGTGAGACCCCAGCATGCCCACTCGTAACCAGAACCAAGCTGACATGGCAAGGTTGTGCTTTGCCTCACTAACTCGGCGCGCCTTTGGGGACTCAGGCCATGACGGTACGCTGCTGGATGTGGTGTTTTATGGCTGCATGGCCTCCAAGCACAACGCCATCCGACACATGGTACGCCGGCGCCCTTGCAGCCCTCCGCCCCCCTCCAACCCCCTCCGGCTGCATCCATCAAGCTAGGCATGACAGAGGCCATGCCGTTTTTGCAGGGTGACGACAGAACCGGAGGCGGTGCCCAGGGTGAGGAGGACGAATGCATTGCTGTGTTTCCGCACCGAGTGGCGGAAGAGGTCGAGGTAAGATCCTGCAGAGAGCGGACCCTGTTGCTGCTCGCATTTGGAAGTGGACAGCGAGGCTGGGGGGGGGGGATATCCCTGAGCAATTGCCATGCTCCTGCTTTCGCGCTTCTTGCGTTGTTCCCCACTCTTACAAACATACCACTGCTTGCCGCAGTCCATGGTGTTTTTGGTGAGCAGATATGCAACGGAGGGCGAGGAAGCACCACAGAACCTGGCCGACTCCGTCACCGAGTTAGTATTCTCCATCCACGGCCAAGGTCCGGCATTCCCTGACTTCCCCATACACGCATAGCCCCCCCCCCTTCCCCCCCTTACCCCCCTCTTCCCCCTCTGTCTGCCCGCTCACCGGTGACAAAGCCTTTGTGTCCGCATTGGTATGCTTCTCTGTGTACCTTAGAGGGCGACCCGCCAAAGCCTCCAAAGCCGGAGGGCGAGGAAGGAGAGGAGGAAGAGGAGGAGGAAGAGGAGGACGAAGAGAAGGAGCCGAAGAAGCTGGAGCACCTGTGCGAGTGCGATGTGAAGGCCTACCTGCCGGGCGGCTCGGCAGCCATGACGATGGTGGTGGCGGCGCTTGGGCGCACCGGCAACGCGTGGCTGGCCAAGTTCATGCTGCAGCCGCAGGACTCGCCCTCCTGGGGCAAGATCATCCAGCCGGTGCGCGAGTGCCTCAAGCTGCTGCCTGGCGTGGAGGTGGGGGCGATCATCTCCAACCCCCACGAGAGCGTCGACGTCCCGCCGAAGATCATTGACTGCGACATTGAGGAGTTTGCCAACCGCGTGTACGGCACCCGCGAGGCCGAGGATCGCACACTGAAGAAGATCCGCATTGACATGGGGTGGGAGTTTATGGCCGGCCTGGAGGAGCCGCCAGACATGGACCTCAACTGCGCCTTTTACGACGCCAAGGGGACGGAGCTGCAAGTCATCAACTTTGGCAACCGCGAGGGCGACGGCGCGGAGCTCAGCGGCGACGACACCGTGTCGGACCCCGACAAGGTCGCCGCGCACGAGAGCGACCGCGTGGGCTTCCCGGTGGACGAGTCCATCTACATCGACTTCCGCAAGATCCCCAAAAAGACCAAGAACATCGTCGTTGGCGTCACCAACTACTCGGGCGGCGGCTTTGCCAAGCTCAAGAAGGTCTTTTGCCGCCTTGTGGACATCACCAAGCAGAAGGATCCCGCTCAGTGGAGGTCCGCCCAGCCCCCACCTGCCTGCGCCCTGGTACCTCCATGAACTCTCTTTTGCTATTCGATGCCTCCCCTCCCTGTCTGAAGCGCTAAGCGCCATCCGGCACGCTCATCGAACGCCATGCTGCATGGCATGCGCTGCAGGGATGTGTACGTGTTCCACACCGACGTGGCTGAGTGCCAGGACGAGAGCCTGTCGGGACTGATCGTGTTCAAGCTGTCAAAGGAGGCCAAGAGCAGCAAGTACTGGGACTGGGCAAAGTCCGCCGCCGACTCCAAGGACGTGCTGGGTACGCCCGCTGTCCCCCCCAGCTACCGCATGCCACTCCGAGCACGTCTCCGGCTGCGGGACTTTGTTCAAGTTGCATCTCCACGTCTGCGCCCATGACATCTCGATATGAAATACGCTACGCCCGTGCCGACGCGCCAGTGGCCAGCCGCTGCCATTCAGGCATCCCGCATTATTGCGCCATATAGTGGTCGAATGCTACGCCGGCTGTTTTCCATAAATGGGCCGAAGTCCTGAATCAGCTAGATTACCTCTTGCAGTATGACATTTACAAACGCAGGTTCGTTGGGTGCTTCGGTGCGGTGCGGCGCATCTCACTCGCGCCATGATGGCTTTGCAGGTGGACTCCTGCCGCAGGACAAGCCACTGAAGGAGTACCTGGCCACCTTGATCGAGGAGCAGAACACCATCAGCGGGCAGTACCTGGAGCGCGGAGAGGACGAGGAGGAAGAGGAGGAGGAGGAGGAGGAAGAGGAGGAGGAGGGCGCCGAGCCCAGGGATGACCCGGACGCCGCAAACTGGAACTGGCGCCTGCGCACCCAGAACGTGTTCATCAAGGGCGAGAGCTGGGAGGAGGGCGCGGAGGACGTGGCGACGGCGGCCACCTACGAGGGGCTGCGGGACGCCAAGGGCTGGCGCTGCGACCGAGCCGCCAAGTCTGTGTACCCCAACGGCGACGTGTACTACGGCGGCTACCTTAACGACCGCAAGAGCGGCAAGGGCCTCTACGTCTTTGCCAACAAGGGCGCCTACGCGGGCGCGTACAAGAACGGCCTGCGCAGCGGCTACGGCATGATGTGGTACCCCGATGGCAGCATCTACGAGGGCCAGTGGCACAAGGACAAGATGTGGGGTCTTGGGCAGTACGACTACGCCGACGGCAGCACCTACATCGGCAAGTGGCGCGAGGGGAAGAAGCACGGCAGCGGCGTGTACTGGGACAAGGTCGGCGCGTGCCTGACGGGCACGTGGGAGAAGGGCATCCTGCAGGGAGAGGGCATCTACGACATAGACGCCTTTCAGCTCGTCGCCAAGTTCCGGAAGGGGATCCCCGTGGGCGACGTGCTGTACACGCTGCAGGCGCACCGCACCAAGGACTGGCCCAAGACCGCGTGCAAGTTCATCCTCGCCGACCAGGGGCCGACGCTCACGCACGCGGGCTCGTACGGCATTCCGCCCGGCGCCGATGCGGATGTGCCGGAGGGCGAGGACGAGCCGGCGGACGACGACGGGCCCAAGATGCCTGGCCCACCCGACTACTCGGGCCTCACCTTCCTGCCCGCCCACATGAACCCCAACTCCGCGCCCGACATCCCCTACCCGGGCGACAAGGTGCGGCCGCCGCCCCTGGCGGGCAAATCCTACGCGGACGTTGCCCTCGACAAGGAGCTGCCGCCGCCCACCTTCACTGCGCCGCCGCCGCCGCCACCAGCGGAGGAGGAAGGCGCGGAGGAGTAGCAAAACTTCACCGCCCCGTGTAACCAAACCCACCAAGTAGCAAAACTCCACTCGCACACTGCAGCTGAGGCCCAGCCCCCCAGCAGCATCTCCCTTACATGCCTAGCGGCCGCCGGCCGGCAGCTGAAAATTGTGTAATCAGATCCTGCATTTTTTTCTTGTTTACAGCAATCCTGTTCGCCTTTACAGTCGCTACTGGTACTGGTACGTAGAAGTACCGTATACTGGTACAATAACAGCCTTGCGGCATGTGTAATTGCCTCAGTTCAGCGCTACTACATTTTGTCTATCCCAACGTGCCTTTGCTATTGTATAGACATATTCACTGATATTTCATAGAATTAATCGCCAGTCCTCGATCATTCTCCCTACTGATAGACTGTGAAGCCATAATATTAATTGCTATACGATCATATCAATAATAGTGCGGAATAATAACAGCTAAAAAACTAAAGATTTCACAATAACTAGTAACATATACAATAACATTACTAACTTCGGAAAGTTCAAATCTGCGGTAACAGTAATAGGTTATTGTGCATGATGGTAGGATGAGTGAGTAGCTGAGCCTACTCATATGTGCTTTATGTATTGTGCTTGGCCACAAGTCACGACACTTGGCATGTATGCGACAGTGGCATATACTGACACGTCCCAAGTGCAGCGCGATTCAACATACTTATTGTGTGTTTGTGTATAAATATTATTTATGTTTAGCTCATTCTCTGCTAGTTTCGCAGGCTAAAATAAATAAATATATATATATACAGACACACATATATATACACACATATATATATATATATGTGTGTGTGTGTCAAGTTATAGCAATTGCAATACCACGGAGTGGTGACTACTACATTACGTACAGTAGAGAAAGCAGGAGGAAGTGGGGTCGCTCAGAGGGGCCGGGGGACTCATGCTGCCGCTGTTGCACTAATTGTTGGCATCGTTGCGGCGGGGCGGGTGGCCGGGTACATAAGAAGTCGCTCATCACTGGATGATGATACTGGTGCTATAAGCGGGATCGATGCTTTTAGACGTGATGATATCGGAACCGCAAAAGCGCGACCCGCTGGACACTGACGAGAAGGTACTATATGTATGGTTTCGGAGCAACATAGGGCGGCTGGACAACATATATTGATCATCTGTCGACGGTGGATGAGGCATACCGATAATGGCGTGCAAATCGACTACGTATCGGGAACTTTATCTGTTGTGCGAATATGAGCGCAACCGCTTGCTGCACAAAGCTCGCGCTGTTGCTGTTGCTGACGCGTCAGCGTGCGGGTGTTTCTTGTTATGGCCGCCATGGATGACGCCAATGATATTAGCATCACACATGCTTTGCACTTTGGGGGCGTGGACGTCTCCGCCACGCAATAGGTAGTAGGTCGCTAGATGTCCGGACCGCTGCGCTTTGGCGGCACGTTAGCGGTGGATGAAAATAGAAAAATGCCAATTCTATGCTGTCGTACAGCAATATTATTAATCGCCAAAAAAATAAAAATCGTATTTCTCTGGTTACACTGGTCTGTTACTGATCTAGATCTGACTGTAAGACCACCAGCTGCAGTTTTAGGCAGACTGCACTGCCCACTGAGGGCTGGATGTGTTGCGCCGATATTTGGCAATAGTACTTAGTATAGTGCATATATTGCGTAATATATTAAGGAGCTGAGAGCTCCCCCGAGGAGCCCAGCTCCCATCAGCAGGCACGTGGCGAACATGCCCACTCTGGAATGACCTCAGATGGTCATGCAACTCTGGGCGCCATCCCAGCAAGTAGTTTAGAGACAAGAGCCGCCAGGATGGCGGCTCAACAGGCTTTACATACTAGAATACAGCAGCGCCAAGGTGCACCAGCTAGCATCCCCAGCTGAGCCCACAGCCAGATGCTGATAGTACTAAGGGCTATGTTGAGCCATGAGAACTGGAACAGATTCCAAGCCACCCTCAGCTGCTCCTTGTCTGCAAGGCAACCTGCACCAACTCCAAAACGGGGCGCAGGAGACGGGAGCCCGGCACTTCAAGGCGGGGCCGGCGTTTGGGGACGGATAGGCCGGGCCTGGCAGCGACTCAGGGGCCAGGAGACAGGAGCCGGAGTGCCCTGAGGGAGTCGCAGCCAGGCAGCGGGAGGAATTGGCTGGCGGCCAGCCCGGTCTGGCCTTGGACGGGTGGCTACAGCGACATGGCGCGCTGCGGCGGAGAGCGGACGGAGCGCAGTCGAGCAGAACCGGCCTGCCGGCCACGGAGACATGCGGACAAGGGGGGGCGGGCGGGGGTTGGTGCCCGCCTTTCCCGCTCCAATCTCCCTCGGGGTGTCCTATCGCAACAACTCAGGCGGGCGAGATGGCAGCAGCAGTGGCGGTCCGCCGGCCTCAGCCGGCGCGGCGGGGCGATTAGCGCCGCGACCTTCGGGATATTTTCAGCAATGGCGGCAGGTGAAGCCAAGACGCAGCCATGCGACCGTAAGGTTCGCGGTAGCTACCGGTGCATTACTTATGGAACAGGACAGCCCTTTCGGGGGTGGGGCGAGTAGCGACTGCATTCGCAATCCCCGTACTACCAATTACCGGTAGTCGCTGGCGACCGCCGGCAGTTACCCGGAAAAATAACATAGCTACCGATCACGTGATGGGGCGAGGCGGGGCTTGGAAACGAAAGAGGCAGATGGCCGGAAGCTTGAGCTGTAATTACACGATATATGTGTTCCCTATTATGGATAGATGGCATGCCCCAAGAACAACTCGGTCTGAGCGGCGGAGAGCAGCAGGCTATAGCACGTAAGCAACTCAAATTTCAATTTGTGGATAAGGTTGGCGGAGTGCGGTCCCCCCGGAGTGCCCGCCGCCAACATGACCCCCCCCCCCCCCCCCCCCTCCCCCCCTTTCAGCCGTCGACATCACGACGCCGCACCCCACCGACAACCCCATCGCCCCAGCAGCCATGGACCATGAGATGCCAAACGCCCCGGCCCCGGTTGCACCGATTCTTTCATGGGCCAACGTGGCCACAACCAGGTAGATTCAGCCCTTCCTCGCCCGGGCTTTCCGGGCACGACAGCTCCGCGGACCCAGCCGCACTACCCCGCCCACTGGCTCGCCCGTCGCCACTAACGGTGACGAGCGGGCCGAGAGGGTACACATCGCCGCCCACCGTGCCGCTGATCCCGAACGACGCGGTCAAGGCGGCCACCCGATCGACGATGCCACCCGCACCGAAACCGGGAGGCGGTTGGTGGCAGAGATCACCCGGTGCTGGAGCTACACTCCGGCCGCCGGGAAGGTTCGAGTCTGCTCCATGCCGTTGCCGGCGCTCCGGGCTCGGCAGCCGGGAGCACGACAGACCAGACGCGCGACTACTACGGGGTCGATGAAGCTCCCCAGATGCCGCGGGAGGACGGGGGTCGCGTGCTCCTGCGGCAGGCCGACGAGGGGAGAGCTCTGCCGGCGGGAGCTGCTCCAGTGGGGGGGGGGGGGGGGGGGGGTGTGCCCGCCTTTCCCCCTCCAATCTCCCTCGGGGTGTCCTATCGCAACAACTCAGGCGGGCGAGATGGCAGCAGCAGTGGCGGTCCGCCGGCCTCAGCCGGCGCGGCGGGGCGACAAGCGCCGCGGCCTGCGGGCTATTTTCAGCAATGGCGGCAGGTGGAGCCAAGACGCAGCCATGCGACCGTAAGGTTCGCGGTAGCTACCGGTGCATTACTTATGGAGCAGGAAAGCCCTTTCGGGGGTGGGGCGAGTAGCGACTGCATTCGCAATCCCCGTACTACCAATTACCGGTAGTCGCTGGCGACCGCCCGCAGTTACCCGGAAAAATAACATAGCTACCGATCACGAGATGGGGGGAGGCGGAACTTGGAAACGAAAGAGGCAGATGGCCGGAAGCTTGAGCTGTAATTATACTATATACGTGTTCCCTATTATGGATAGATGGCATACCCTAAGAATAACTCGGTCTGAGCGGCGGAGAGCAGCAGGCCACTAGCACGTAATCAATTCCAATTCCAATTTGTGGATAAGGTTGGCGGAGTGCGGTCCCTCCGGAGTGCCCGCCGCCAACATGAGCCCCCCCCCTCTCCCCCCTCCCCCCCTTTCAGCCGTCCACATCACGACGCCGCACCCCACCGACAACCCCATCGCCCTAGCAGCCATGGACCATGAGATGCCAAACGCCCCGGCCCCGGTTGCACCGATTCTTTCATGGGCCAACGTGGCCACAACCAGGTAGATTCAGCCCTTCCTCGCCCGGGCTTTCCGGGCACGACAGCTCCGCGGACCCAGCCGCACTACCCCTCCCACTGGCTCGCCCGTCGCCACTAACGGTGACGAGCGGGCCGACAGGGTACACATCGCCGCCCACCGTGCTGCTGATCCCGAACGACGCGGTACAGGCGGCCACCCGATCGACGATGCCACCCGCACCGAAACCGGGAGGCGGTTGGTGGCAGAGATCACCCGGTGCTGGAGCTACACTCCGGCCGCCGGCAAGGCTCGAGTCTGCTCCATGCCGTTGCCGGCGCTCCGGGCTCGGCAGCCGGGAGCGCGATAGAGCGGACGCGCGACTACTACGGGGTCGATGAAGCTCCAGATGTCGCGGGAGGACGGGGGTCGCGTGCTCCTGCGGCAGGCCGACGAGGGGAGAGCTCTGCCGGCGGGAGCTGCTCCTCGACCACAAGCAACGTCCGATTCAGCCCCGGATAGACTCGGAGAACCCGCTGGACGACGACATCAAGCACACGCCCCGCTCCCGTGTGGTTCGACAGCCCGCAGACATGCAGTGGGCCTCGCCCGCCACCCGCGGGCTCATGCAGACGGGCCTTCAGGCAGCTAGCCAGTAGGGCTGCCCAGGCACAATCCATATCGAGTTTCAAGGTTCACGTGGCGTATCCCTTGACGCCCGCGTTGGCTCTGGGCTCGCGGCTGTCCTCGCAGGGTCTCGGCCGGCAGCTCACACCAGGGCCCGGCTGGCCTCCCGCACGCACACGAGCGCCTCCTCGAAGCCCACCTCCGGCGCGCCCCTCTCGTACTCCTCCCGCACCGCCGCCCTCAGCGCCTCGGCGCGCGCGCCGCGCGCCAGCAGCTGCCCCAACAGGTCGCCGTCCACCGCCGCGGACGGCAGCGCGTCGTTTGCCGAGCCGGCGCCGCCATCGTCCTCCTCGCCGCCGCCGCCGCCGCCGCCCGCCTCGCGCAGCGCCGAGTAGGTCCACGTCCACATGTCCGCGTGCCGGTGCTCGGTTGCGCCGCCCGGCTCCACCGCCTGCATCGCCACCTGCCCAGCCAGGCCCAACCAACCCCAGGAATCAACAAAAACAAGCATCGAGTCAGCCTCCCCAAATATGGCCAACCCCGTGTCCGCTCGGTTGAGCGGTCGTCTCGTATGCTAGAGGTCCGGGTTCGATTCCTGGCCGATGCATTTTCGGCAGTATCGTCCCGGCGTGACTGTCCTGGGTTTACCCGGTTGATGCATTAGCCCCTCGGGGTTCGAATGAGGCAATGCTCCGAGGGCTATGCCAGACCTACGACTGCAGTTGGCGCAAGAGGTCGAGTGCTGGGGCGGCTTCGGCCGACGTCCCGGGGCGAACTTTGCTTTTCCTTTTTTATGGCCAACCGCGAGTCCATGACCCATCGACGGGAGGTCCGAAACGTTATTGGAGCAGTGTACAGCCTGCTGTATTTCTCGATAATACATAGAAATATAACAATGCATGACATGGTAGCGGACCGGACGGGTCATGCCTCTATCTGTAGGGTATCCATCGGACCACATGATCGGCTGGTCGTAGCTACGAGTGAAGTGCGATTCACAAGGACCGGCTAAGAAGCTCTGGGTTGAGCCTGTATAGGGCGCTTTATTCGTTGTGCAAGGTGCCAGTGTTAAATACTGAAAACCAATGGGCTGATGGGCGTTGCGCACCGACACGCATGCCGGGTGAGGGGTGGCGCCCCGCCGGGAGATCGGGTCGCACGGGATTGAGGGCATCATTTGGCGCTTTCTACTCACAGTAAACATGCAAACCCTGAAAACACCGTGAACGGGAAGCCACTCGTAACGCCCGGGTGAGGAGGGACTGGGATTGGGGTTGAGGTGCAGATGCTACAGCTGGTCGCAAATATGGGGCTGCTTAAGGGGGGGGGGGGGGGGGGGGGGGGTTGAATTAGAAGAGAGTCAGTGGCGGTGGTGGTGGTTGGGGGGGAGGGGGGGGGGGGGGGGGCGGGGGGAGTGGAGCGCGGACCTGCAGCGCGTGCAGCGCCTGCGTGGCCGGCAGGGGCAGCAGCGCCACGGCGCCCACCATGCCGCAGGAGGTGACGTACAGGGCGCAGCCGCCGCCCGCGAAGATGCTGTCTGCTGGCAAAAGGGGCAGGTGGTGGAGAAGGGGGAAGGGGGAGGGCACGGGTCAGGCAAGGAGGGGAGGCTGGGAGCAAACGCTACTACCCTAGTGCCCCGGTGTTTTGTACCACAGTATGTGGTACTGTAGTCGCGCACTGACCAAGAGAGCCGTGACAGTTTGAGCGACCTAATCGCCACGCGCGAGTAGTCAGTGGCCCCGCCTAGATGAAGCGGTGTAGTTAGCCCCCCGCCCCCCCCTCCTGACTTCGCCGGCGCCAAGCACCTGGCAAACACCACCCCAGCCCTAGCTACCGGCCGCAGCAGGTAGCCCAGCGACTGGGCCAACTATCATGTGCGGGCGCGGTCTGGGTTGGCGCCTCTTTGGCGACGGTCCGCGGTGACGACCGGCAATGGGCGAGTGCAGCGGCAACTGCAGATGCGGGCATTCTCGGGCTCTGTGATAAACATTCTTATTTCATTCATTTCGGGTTTAGATATGTCGCTGACAGGCGTCACCCATGGCACTTTTGACGTGGCCGGGCAGGAGTCGTGCAGAGACCGAAGGCTCGCCATGCCAGACAGCAAAGCAGTTCCTTCCTCAGGGATGCTTGCAAAGCGAGGTTCGTCGGCGGCTTACGTCGGTCGGATCGGCCGATCGGGGGCGAACACACGCGCCCCGCCCGGCGACGCATGCGCCGTTCGGCTGGCATCGCCCCACCACCCCGCGCAGCGAGTGCCCTGTCAAGCCGTAGCGACGAGAATACCTCCCTACAGACCCCAAGCTTCTGGATGTGCCGGCGGCAAGTCGCTGGAGCCAACTCTGGGCCGCAGCGGTCCGAGGAACGTCCTCCGGCTGGGCGGGGCAGCTTTGGATGGTTGGCAGGCGCGGAGGACGCCTTCGACGGGTGGAGGGCGAAATCGACACTCGTTCGGCCGACTTTTGGGGAGTTCAACTGTGTTCCTGACCGGTCGGAGCCGGGTCAGTCGGCCGCCGGGTGCCCACACCGGGCCTCTAGATTTAAGTGGTGCGAGTACCCGCGGGGGAGGAACTCGTATCACGCAAAACATCGAGGTGCCATAACCTCAGCGCGCTGTCTCTGCAGTGCCATTCACAGCGGCACATTGCCCGAAGTAAGGGAGGGCATGTATGAGCGCCCGCAATTATGCGGGTCATCCACCGGTACTGTTTGAGCGCTACTTGGAACCACAACGCAGCGCCGGTAAAGTGTATCGGCAAGTGCCGGGAGTAACCAACAAACGCTGCGGAGATTGTGCGCAGTGTCTAGGTCGGTTCGGATGTCACTCCCGAGAAGCTTGGCGAGGAGTTAGCTTGGCCCGCTGCCTGGCCGAGCAGCTCGTCCGTCTTGGGCATACAATACGCCCACGACTGGGTGACACTGTTCAACGGGCGGGCGTCCAAGCACACCCGTATCCCGGTCCAGTTACCATCGCCGTCCTTCTTCGGTGGGCGCACCACCGGGATGCTGTAGGGCAACCGGCCCTTGCGAAACCCTAAACAACTGCTTCCAATAGCTGTCCACTAAGTCCCACTCCGTCTCGCTCAAACGACGGAATGTGAATGCCGCGGATTGTTGCGGACTATGTGGACAACAGGGAATGTTGATTTTGCGGGCCAATAGTCGCTGTGCCACTCGAAGCGGAAGCCGCTGATCCCGCCGGGCTGCTAGTGTAAATTGCTCAGGGCTACGTCGACCAGCCATCTCCTCCCCGCCTCCTGCCCTCCCATCACATGTGGGGCACAAACTCCGTGGTCACTCACATCTTGGCACCGTGTGGTGGTGGTGGTAGTGGTAGTGGTGGGGACAGAGGAGGGGGTTTGGGGGGGGGTTGGGGTTGGGGGGGGGGGGGGCGTGCCGTTGGGGGGCGGGAACCCCAGTCGTCCGCGGCAGAAGCGGACCACAAGCTGCGGCTTCCGGCAGAGGGCCAACACCTGTGACAGGCCCGGGGAAGGGGAGGAGGGGGGTGGAGGAGTGAGAACGTGTGCTGCGGGGGCCTCCGGCTGCGCGGGCGTCGTCCCATGCACACAGCGGGCGCTCACCGGAGTACCGCCCCCTTCCTTATTGGCCCCTAGCACCCAAGAGCTATGAGGGCGAGCAGGGCAGGCTTTGCCCCTGATTGACCACGGTGTCCGACATCATCGCGTCGGGTCGGTGACTTGATTCTGACGTTCCGATCAAACCTCTGGCCCCGGCTCGCAAGGCCCGACACGTACCCATGCTTGTGCGGTGGGCGTTTAGGGTTTTAAAACCCCAAAAACCTAAAGCGCCGCCACGCCACGCTGTAACAGCAACATGTAGGGTCATAGTCTCGTTTCGTTCTTGATGCCTGGAGTCGCTACCCGTACAGGTACCAGTAACAAATCCACCGCAGCAAAAAGCGGTGCTAAAAGATCAACACAGCAAGCCGCCTAAAAGCGGTCCGCATCCCGCACGAGTATTGTCATGCCACAGCCTCGCCAATAAGGCATCAGAGGCATGTGTTTTAACAAACTCCCACAGACATGGGCAACGCCGCCCTGGAGCTGCTCCGCGGGTCGGCTTCCGGGCGTGTCATGCGGGGCAAGCCACCGGCCCCAGCTGGAGAACTACCGGCACGGCCTGCCGGACCCCCCACGGGCGGCTGATCCGCGTTGTTGAGGAGGAGTGCCTCGACCAGGGCACTGCGGCGGGACGTGCCCATCTCGGCGGAGTGGCGCGCGTGGGAGTGCGATGACCGGGTCGCCCCCTGTCCCCTTACCACTACGTACCCCTTACTACTACCCCCTGCTCCAGGGAGCCGGGAGAGCCGGGGCCTGCAGTCGGTGCCGCTGGTGATGGGGGGGGGCGGGCGCACCTGCAATGGGGGGAGCACTATGTCCGGTTGCGGCTCGGCCGGGGCGGGTCGAGCACCGCCTGTCGGCCTGCTGCAGGAAGAGGAAGAGGGGGGGTAACATGAGCCCGGGGTAGAGAGGGGGCAACACAGAGGGGGTGTGGGCCGGGATGGCCAGGATTTAAGGGGTACAACTCTTATGCATTGATCGAACTTGTAATGAATATTCATACTATTACGACCACTCATTTTGGCCATTTATAACGACCAGGCGGCAAGTCACTGTGCTTCACTTGACGGTGCAGCAGACATGATTCCTGGCTGGGCCGCGGTGATAGTACGCTGGGAGGTATGGTATCAAGTATCTATAGGATAGTATGGGATAGTATATACTACGGTAGGAAATATAGTAGATAGCATTTAGTGCCCTAAGGTACCCTACGACAGTAGTACGCGACACATGTATACAATTATATACCTGTACTGGCTATACTCCCTAGGTACTACAGATTAGTACCCATAGGGTATTACTGTTGGTTAGAACTAACGGGAAGGAGCGCCACAGCGGAAGCGCTGCACCCACCTGCCCACCCCGGCCTCCCTCTCCTTGACCGCTTGCTGCAGGAGGGCCACCTGGCAGGCGGAAGGGGGAGGGGGGGGGGGGGGATCAGCGGGGGCGTCTAAGCTCAGCAGCTGTGTCGCGCCTCGGGTTCTGGTAGTCGCGACCGGGGACGAGACAACATGAGTGGTGGGGAAGGGGGGGGGGGGGGGGTGGCTGTGTAGTGATGAGATGATGATCGACAACTAGCGGTAGGCAACACCTCAGACGTTACTCACGCGGCCTTTGCTGGTGTGGACGCAGCGCCATGCCAATCAGCCCCGGCGGGTTACGACTCATCGCAGACATGCATACAGCCATCCCGGAAGGAACGCCGGAAGCGGGGGGGGGGGGGGGGGGGGGGGGTTGTGCAAGATGGGAGGCGGCGTGTATCAAGTGCTGTGGCGGCGGCCGGCACGCAGTGGTGAGTTGGGCTTGCGTGGGGCCATGGAGCCACCATCACGACGCATTGAGGGTCCAACGGGAATCGACGAGACTTCAGGTTGAAACCCTGAAAACCCTACCACACACAAAGAGTTTTTGAAAGAGATCAGGGGGGGGGGGGGGGGGGGGTCACCTCCCGCTCCCGTTCCGCGGCCCGGTCGCGGCGGAGCAGCATGAGGCCGTACGGCTGCACGTTGAGGAGGCTGGTGTCCGCCGAGATCTGGCAGGCGGCGGAGGAGAACACGGGCGAGCTGTCCGCCGAGATGCGCGCCAGTGCCGCGCTGCCGTCCACCCCCGCCTGCCGAAAAGGGCAGCAGACCAAACCATTTAGGCCACGGCGGCGACGGCGTGTCAAGGCTAAAGGGGGGGGGGGGGGGGGGAGTGGCAATTGGAAGCTCCGCTGTCGGACAACAGAGGAAACTGGGGGAGGGGGGGAGAGCGCTGATGGTGGTCGCGGTACCTTGTAGACGGAGGTGGATCCCAGGAGCTCGCTGACCTGTGAGGCGGGACGGGCAGACAT
This sequence comes from Tetraselmis striata, assembly GCA_006384855.1. Classification (NCBI taxonomy): domain Eukaryota; kingdom Viridiplantae; phylum Chlorophyta; class Chlorodendrophyceae; order Chlorodendrales; family Chlorodendraceae; genus Tetraselmis; species Tetraselmis striata. Next base: position 10,956 of record VCJN01000042.1, on the reverse strand, counting down.
CGACTCAGCCAGACGCTCCTGGCCTTGCTAGTCGCTGTAACAATCGAGGCGACATACGCCTCAAACGCACAACGCCTGCCTAACGGCCGCGGGATATCGTGTATATCGTGTAACTCGCCAGTACATTAGGATGCAGATGGGGCAGTTAGAAATAGAAACAGATAGGCGCAGTCCCTGTTTCTATGGTTTGTGGTTTGGGCTTTACGGTTGTCGACTTGGATAACACTGCGAATAAGAACCTGCCCTGCCTGTCAGAGGTCAAACGTAGACGGAACTTCAGCGAATCTTCTGATAGGTTGCACGCAAGCCCAATCTGAGCCTTACAATAAGGGTGCTTGTTAGTATGGGCGAGTCGGCCCCCGTAGGGTCTCGGGGCCTACAGGATTACGCGAACATGGGACGAATCCGTCCGCCGCGCCCGAATCACTTTCACTTGCACCGGTGGGTTGTGTTGCTTGGCGGCGGGGGAAACGCGGTTCCACGCACTGCTGCAGGGCTCCGCCGCCCATTGCCCATGTTGGGGATCTGAAGAGAGTCGGGGTCTTATCAGGGTTATAAATCCTTCTGACCCCCTGCGGCATTGTCCGCTTTATCCCCAAGCTCTCACCCCAAGCTCTGCTTCGAATGTTGCAACTGAGAGACGCAGCCAGCAACACCTGGGGCCACCTGGCCTGGCTCCTTACGTTATAGGGTATTGAGTAAAATGTCTAGGGTCTGAGGTGTTGAGCTCCCCGCTGCATGTGACAGCAGGGTTTGGCCTTTGATTCTACTAGGGCATGCAGGGCAAGGGCGCAGTCAACGGGCAGTCCAGAGGGGGAGGGGGGGGGGGGGGGGCTGCCGACCGGCAGGCGCGGCGCACCAGCAACGAGTCCCCCAGCGCCGACATGCTGGTGACGCAGCCGTCGGTCGCCCCCCCGGTGGCGCTTAGAATCTCGAGCTGCACGCGCTGCCGCCAGTGCTCCCACTGCGTGCTGGCCTCCTGCGAGGGGGGCGCCTGCACGGGGAGAAGAACAAGGGGGGGGGGGGGGGGGGGGGGGGATGTCAGCACACAGGGAATGAAATAGGGTTGAAGAGAGGGCTTGGCGCGCACCACGACCCAGCTCATGAAATACTTACTGCAATCATCCGCCGCCATATTGACGCAGTATAATTTCGTGTCGTAACCCCCCTGAACTAAGTGCTCAAAGCCCGTGCATCACACTTTCGATTTTCATGATGCTGGTGCTACAGTGCAGAGATAGCGAGCGGTATTTGCTTGTTATATGCCGTGCTGCCAGTTGCACCGTTGTGCCGTACGTCCAGTACCTAGCACTTGCACCGATGCAGTACTCGAGCAAGGCCGTCCAGAGCGCTATTCATGGGGAACCCGCACATCGCCCCCTAGCGAATTGTGTAGCGCAATTACATGAACCCTTCCAATCCCCAGCAACCTCTTAAAAGGGAGTTGAGGGAGGGCTCTGCCATCCGGGTGCGCGGGCTGAGCAGGGTGGCTCGGCGCCAGCCAGCAGCCTACCTGCGCGGTTCCGCTCTGTGTGGCCGCTGGCTCGCTCCCGGAAGCTGGGGCGGAGCAAGGCAAATAAAGAAGGGGGGGGGGGGGGGGGGGGGCAGACCAGCGGCGTCAGAGCCTTGTAGGGGGGAGAGATCCGACATGTGAGAACCCACAAGTGGCGGCCTGCTGGGAATCGAGGGACCTTGGCAGCAAGTGGGTAGGGAGGATTGCGTTTGGGTGCGTATACTGGATGGGTGAGCGACTGAGCGGCATGCACGCACGCGGCATGGCTCATCACCTGGCTCGCTGGCATCCATCGCGGTTTCCTCCGCAGCCGCCGAGGTCAACCCCGCGACGGCACAGATGGGCTCGCCGCACCTGCGACACGGGGGGACCGCACTCCGTCAGCCCCAGCAAGATGCAGGGGGCGAGCAGCTTGGTGAGGGAAAGCGAGTGTTTCTTCAGGCCGGGGGGGGGGGGGGGGGGGGGAAGGGGGGGGGGGATGTGGCGAGCAATGCAATCAGGAGGCTGCCAATCAGCCGGGTCATCACTCGCAGCCTGTTATAATGGTGCCATGTCTGGAACCATTACACGATATGTCAACATGCGCATGATGCGGCGGCCATGTCAAACTACTACATTGCCCTCCCCTCCCCCTTGCTCGGAAGTCGGATAGAGCAACTCCTGTGGTGTGAGGTTGTGGTACTAGGAAGCCGAGGGGCTTCCCAATACGGGCCGGTGGATCCAGGGCCGGTGTTGTTTGCTGTGTACTTGTGCTTATATGGTTTTGGAGCACCTCTGAAACCATACGTCTTGACAATGTTGACTGTTTCAGAATTCTGACTTCTTTCATATATGACATTCATAGTGAGAAAACACAAATGGATGCCTGCGCGCCTATACAAACACTGTGAAGAACGACCCGCCCAGCCTGTCAAAGGCTGAGTAGAGACAATGCTGTGGCGTATATTCCCCGAGGTTGAATGCGTCTCAAAGTGAGGCTTGTAATATGGCGTCGGCGCCCGTTGCCAGCTCCTTAAACTACAGCGGTTCTGCTCCAAAACCACAGGGGGTGAAGGATGGGCAATGAGGAGCAGGGCGCGCACCGCAGGCTGGACATGGCCGCCTCCACGGCCGCCAGGCCGATGGAGGCGGTGTCGTCCACAAAGATGCGCGCGGTGTAGAGGGCATCGTGGCAGCCGAGCACCACCAGCGGCTCCCCCACCCTCGCCTGCGCTCCAGCCTGCGGCGTGGCCTTCTTGTCGTCAGGGGTGTCGCCGGGTCCGCTGAGGGGGAGCGCCTCCAGAGAGTGCGCCACGCCGGGGATGGGCTGGCTGCCGTGCAGCACGATCTCGTAGCGCTCCCCGCCCGCATCGGCGCTGTACAGGACGTCGAAGACGCTGAGGAGCCCGCGTGCGCTCGAGCTGCCGGCGCCGGGATCGGTGTCGCCTTCCACCAGGTAGCTCGACACTACCACAAACTCCTGAGGGGCACAGTGCCGGACGGGGGGGAAGGGGGCATCATCAGAACAGCCAGTGTGGCAGCAATAGCGCTCACAGCCCGCATCATCCTTCTTGAACAAGACACTACACCGTTTCTGTTCCTACAAGCACATTTATTCATTACCTAACACGCAATTTGACAGTCATTGCAGAAAAATTCACAGAGTGTTGTCAGCACTTGTCCAGGGTCTGCAGACGATGCCTTTAGCACCAATCAACAGCCATGCAGCACATGCAGCATCAACTATGACTGTTGCTACCTAGCAATGTATGGGTGTTGACTCTAAGCCTCGAGTGGGCGTGCATAGGAGCACCGATAGGAGCACCCGCAAGAGTTGTGCTAAATTTTCATCTATAGCTGGCCGCTAACAGGATGGGCAGCGGTTTCATGAACACGTCAGCACCCGTATGTATCAGCAGTGGAGAGAAGCCCCGAGGGTGACATGACTGGCACAGGTATACGTAATCTTTATTACCATGTGTTTGTTTCGCCCCCGTGAGGGGATAAATCACCATTATTCACTCACGAGCTCGGTTGTCATTGTTAGCCAGTGCTTCCACCTCCCCTGACTACCTAATGGCCGCTTGTGCAGGTTGGCGCTGAGGAGGGTCAGGCAGGAAGGGGTGGCAGGGGGTGGGGGCGACCTTGTGCGGGCATGCCTGGGTTGCTGGCAGAGAGGACTGCACGGCATCGACCGAGGAGCACCGCAGCGGCGCGGACAACACCGCGCATGGCTGGTGGCGGGCCTCCAGCTGCAGAAAGGCTACCTGGGAGGCGCGAAGCAGAGAGTCGGGGACATGACGTCGTATCACGCCGGTTCCGACAGGTCAGCTAAGGAAACTGACTCACATATATGCCCACAACGAGCCATGGCCATGTATGCCATGGTGTCGAGCTTAAGGGTAAGCGAAAGGTCGAGGATAAGGGAAGGCGGCGGTTTCGTATCGGCGGGCCGACTCACCTGCGACAGCGAGGTGGAGTGCACCAGGCGGATAGCGGAGCTACCGTAGATATCTCTCGAAAGCACGACAAAGCAGCCGCTGGCCTGCACGGCATCCGGGCGGGGGCCAGGGATTGATACGTGCGCTTGGCTCTCGATGCCGACGTCGATGCCGACGGCGTTCCGCCGAAGCAAAGCATCGCCGCACTTGTCGGGAGAGCCACAAGGCCCGGTCCGACCCAGCCCTCGGCGGGGACAAGGGCAACCCCGCGGTGGCAGCTGCTCGCACCTTATGGTACGCTATCTCCAAGGGGGTGTCACCAAGGTAGGAGACTCGCCATCGCAGCGCCACCCTGGCATCCAGCTGCCCGAACATCAGCTCCTGGTCTTGGCCCGCCCAAGCCAGGCCGGCGGGCGCCTCCGGTGTGCTGAAGGCAGCCAGGCTGGTGGCGGGCTGCCCGTTCGTGTGCACGCGAAACGCCTCCGGGCCGCCGCCCCAGCGGCACCGGATCAGCGCGTCGGCGCTGCTCTGTGCGTAGACAATCTCCTGCGCAGCGGGCGGCACTGCTCAACCTCTCGGCGCCAATCAATAAAACACAAGTTGACTTTCTCGGGAAACCCGACTCGATCGGAATAAGTCGAGGTCGTAGACTGCCGGCTCAAGCGCGCTCGGAACGCGTCGCCTGCCCTGACATAGCTCCCATCCCCGGGTCAGCAGATTTACCCCGTTATGGCACATCAGCATCGAAGACAACAAGGGGCGACCTAGTGGTACGAGTAGGCAGGCAAATGGAATGATGCTCGCGAGCACCACGAGGTCGCCCCGAGCACCACCAGGTTCGCGAGCACCACGCGCGCGGGCAGCGGTAGCGGTAATAGTGGTAGTATATAAGGATTATAGCAGTTCGTAGCAGCAGTATTATAGCGCGGGCGCGCGGTGAGGAGAAAATACAGTACACCACAAAATAAGCCCAGGAATTCGTCAAGACGAATCATTATCATTGTCCTGCGACGATACATATGCTCGCTACTACCTGATGCTGACGCGCCGTATATTTATAGGCGGTGAAATTACAGTACGCCACAAAAGAAATTCGGGAATACACTGCCAGGCTGTACCACCTCTGCCTGATGATGCGCTTGGGCGCGTGGCGGGCGGCGCGATGCAGCAATACCGACGACACACAGCAGTGTAGTCTCTACCGCCAACGATCGACGATGCCGAGGATGATGCGCCGTGCGCGCGCGCACCGTCGAGGTGAAAATACAACATTCCACAAAATACGGCTAGAAGGCGAGAAATTGTTTATTCACCTGCTGTGTCTCCGGGTCTTCCATCATGACGAGGCGCACTGCGCCGCTGCCCACCTGCACGCTGAGCAGCGGCTCCATGCTCACCTCCAGCGCCTCCTCCTCCCCGGTCATCTGCAGCGCATACACGACCGCGACGCCGGCAGAGGTGCCCACCACAAGGTGCGGCGAGCCGTCGAACGTGGGGCTCGCGATGGAGCGTGCCTGTCCTTGCGGGAGCGCCACGCCGGCGAGTGGCTGCCCCAGCCTGCTCAGCCCATACAGCGCCACGGCGTCGTCGCCCCAGGTTCCCACTGCTGCCAGGCACCCGCCGCCTGGCAGCGCTATCAGAGCCAGTGCCGACACCTGCTGGGCGTATTCCTCCCGCTGGGAAGCCAATACCTGCAGCCACGCATGAGGATCGGGGGCCGCGAGCAGGGATTTGTCAGGGGAAAAGAGCCATGGGGAGGGGGGAGACTGATGGCAGGTGGCTGTCCGACCTGTCCTGACTCCTCGTCCAGCCGGAGGGCATGCAGCGCCGTGCCGGCGGCCACCAGTATGTGGCCATTGTGCGCGGTGACCTGTGTGATGCGCCCGCTGGGCGCGGGCCACGAGGCGTGCAGCTCCCGCGGCCGTCCGGAGCGCCCCAGCACGCGAACCTCGCGGGGTGTCACCTGCGCCGTGGGGGTGAGGGCGGTGGTGCCATATCCCGCCGCATCAACACCAAGTGCAGCGCAGCGCATGCTCCGTGTCCCCCCCCCCCCCCCCCTTGCACGCCCAGCTCCTCTCAGAGTGCAAGAGGCGGAAAGTGGGCCGGTGGAAGGAGGCATCACCTGGATCAGCCAGCCGCCCGGCATGCCAGTCATCAGCAGCGTGCTGCTGTCGGCATCCAGACCCGGGAGCCCGCACAGGGAGAGGAAGCCGTCCTGTAGAGCCGCCATGGCTCGGCTGGTCAAGAGAGGCGCTTGGCGGCAAGAGGGGGCAGAGCGAGACAGGACCAAGGCCGGAGAAGGGGGGCGGCACCGTAGGCGCGGCGCACCTGCATGGCCATCAGGCGCGTGCACTCCTGCGGCGCCTCAAAGGACAATACCAGCAGCGCGTGGTGCGCCTCGCCCCACTCGCGCACCGAGGCGAAGATGGCGGGCCCAGGCAACGGCCCCCCGTTGGCGAGTGCCTCGCGGCCAACGCCGAGGCTGGCAAACGCGACGCGGCCGGTGGGCGCGCAGCCGCCGCACAGCGCGAGGTGCTGCTCGCCGCTGCCGGCGGGCTCCTCGTAGCTCAGCGCTGCGTGGATGGGTGCCAGACTGTCCAGAAATAGCGGCTCCACCAGGCTCCACCGACCTGAGCTGGCGCCCTCGTGCGTGGCTGCCAACAGCTGTGACGGGCCGTGGTGGCTCCCCAAAAACAGCAGCCTCTGCCGGGCCCAGCGGCGATGGGTGGGTAGAGATGATTCAGTGCCCCCCTAGGTGTGGTCAACTCCCACTATGGCATAAAGATGTGTGCAATATTGGAGGGGGGGGGGGGGGGGGGGGGGGTAGACTGGACCTCCTCGGCGGTCGGTATGCAGCACAGCACCTCCGCGGTGGAGAGCGCCGGGTAGCCGGGCGCAGCGCCTGCCTGCAGCACCACCGCACACGGGATCAAGGGGGGGGTTGGGGGGGGGGGGGGGGGGGGGTCACTCAGGCACGACCTAGAGGTCAGAAATAAAGGGCGGGGGGAGGGGGAAGGGGGGATCATGGGGGAAGGGGGGGGGGGGGGGGGGGGGGTACCTGTGGGGGCTGGATGGGGTCGATGCGCCAGCCGGTGGGTTCGCCCAGCAGCGAGGCGCTCCACAGCAGGCCGGACGAGTCACCGATAACCCACAGCCCAGGAGACACCTCCGCCGCCGCCGCAGGGGTGCCGCCCATCTCAACGGGCCGCTGCGGCTCCGCCGTCTCCTGCACCGGCCGTCAGCCTCAGGTTGCCTCCACATCTCACCGTATCCCGCTCTCTTCCCCCTCTCTGCCAGCCCCTCAGACAAGCGACCACCATCCGCAAGACAGCCTGATGCTGCGGCGACAAGTGCTTGGGGTCCTGGCCGGGCGCGCACCTCGGTGAAAAGCTGGCAGCCGCGGCTGCTGATGGCCACCACGCCGGGCATGCCCTGCTCGGGCTCCAGCGCCAGCGGCTTCAGCAGCCGGGTTGTGGGGTGCAGGTTCCTGCAGGAGCCGCGGCCACAGAGGCATAGGCCCTCCACTCGGAACATCTCCCCTCACACACCCTCTTCCCACCCAGCAGAGCCTCCCCCCCCCCCCCCCAGCCCCCCCCCCCCCCCTTCCCGGCCTTCCCCACCACTGGTGCGACTGCGGCGCCCGGCCAGCACGACGTGCGGACCTTACGCAGGACAGGCATGCGGGTATGGGGGCGGTCGGCACCTGACGGCCCAGGGACCCGCCAGCAGCGCGCCACACTCCAGGTCCACCGCCATGCACTGCAGGTGCACCGCCTGCCCGAGGTAGCCTGTGGGGGTGGGGAAGGGGGTTGGCACGGTGAGAGAGGGGTGCTGAGCGCGCTGATGGGAAGGAGACATGGTTGGTAGCAGTGATGAGGTGGTTTCCTAGTCCGTTGTGAGGTTTAACAGGGAGAGGGGGAACATGCGGAACAAGTGGGAGATGGGTGGTGGGGGGGGGAGGGATGGGAGGTGGGGGGGGGGGGGGGGAGGGACCTGTGTTGGCGTGCAGGACGGTGAGCAGGGGGCGTCCCTCCAGGTTGACGCCGCTGGGGCCGGCTGGCATGAAGGCCATGCTCAGCACCGTCACCATGTCCTCCGACCGCACCAGACCTAGCAGAAGCAGCGAAGGGCCAGGGATTAGAGGGGGAGGGGTGGGGGGGGTGGGGGGGGGGCAGCATGAGGAGCGTCAGCCCTTTTTTCCGGTTACTGTGTGGCATTGGGCAGGCACATGGTGGGTTTCAATAGGTCGAGGGGGGGGGGGGGGGGGGGGAGAAGGGCTCCGCATGGATGGGCAGGCGCATGGTGGGTTGTAACAGGTGGGTGGGGGGGGGGGGGGGGGGGGGGTCGCGGGGAAAGTGGCTCCGCGCACCTTGCGCGCTCTGCGGGTGCGACTGGATCAGCCGGAGCCGCTCTGCACTGGCGGCAAAGGCGCGCAGGGCGGGGCGCCCGCCGCTGGCGCCGGCCGGCGTGGCGGTGATGATGTGCACCTTGTCCTCGCACAGCGCGGCGGCGAACAGCAACTGCCCCGCGCGCCCCGGCAAGCGGTGCCCTTCGCTTAGGTAGGTGCCGGCGAGGCGGGGGACGGCGGGGGGGCGACCCTCGGGGACGGCCTCGGCCGGCACGGACAGAGGCACCGCGGCGCACAGGGGGCGCGGAGCCAGCGGGTCATCGCCCTGCTGCCAGCCTACCAACGTGGCGAACTGGTCGGAAGTTAGCAGCAGCGCGCCATCGACGCCGCCGCCGAGCGGCACCGCGCGCACCGCCTCGACGCGCTCCGCCACGCGCCACTCGCCCAGCAGACCCAGCCCGCCCTCGCTGCCCTCTTCGACCCCCCACAGCTGCAGGCCGCCGCCCACGGGGAGCAGCAGCTGCGTGCCTGCGCGGCACGGGAGGAAGGCGCCCACCGCGGCGTCCACCACGCTGGTGGGCGGTGCCACGCTGCGCAGGAAGGCGCCCTCCATGCCGCGCCGGCTGGGCGGTTATACAGCTGCCGTTTGTAGCGAAGCCTATCCGGTGGCTGTGCAGACAGCAGCGAGCGCCTGCCCAGCAGAGCGTGTGTCAGCCGCACTCACTGACGACGTCGCTGATGAGTGATGGGAGGATCTGGAGGCCAGCACGCTGTCTACAGCATCGAAACACAGTAAGTCGTGGAGTCCCAGGTGCCGGTACTCAGGAATAGCTTTTTGGCACGCCGCGCCGTTCGGGCTGCTGGATTAGGCCAGTAAGAATATTAGTGTGTTTTACGTACTCCCCCCCCCGCCCCCTTTAATCTGACCCCCCTCCATAAGTTTTGTAGCTGGCTGATGTACTGTGTAAAGTACTGTCGACATCAGTGTCCAGGGGGAAAGTGCTGCAATTGTTCATATAGTGTAGGGGGCAGCTGCCGTACATGTAGGTGTGTATTTCAAGGCATAAATAAGGGCAGCATTTAGAGCACAAACCACACGATTGAAGTAGTGTTCTATGGCTGCCCATGCCTCTACCTTTTGGCGTGTGCCCACCATACAAATGTTCATAATTATATTTGTTGTCAGTGTTGGTTGCTATTGCATGGTGCTTGTCTAGATAGCGCCGCGCCTCCTTTCCCGCTCTAGTTGTTGCAGCTTGCTCTTGCCATTAGTTGCATACCCTATGCAGTGATGCATCTCTGTGTTGTCCACGCATGTCTGGCACATAGGCAGCAAATTCTTGAGGATGGATGATAGTTGCTTGTTTGTCAATGAAGGCGCCATCTTTGCCTTGGGATCCATCGATCTGTGCGTCACACCATAGGTCATGTGCTACTTGCTTGTTTGCGATGTTGTAGAACCCTGAATCGACAATGAACTTGGTCACAGGTGAGCGTGTCGTCACACAGAAATGCAAATTAAGTGCATGGGGTGCTGGTCTGGATCAAGGGGTTGCATGCCACAAACATATGTGGTTGATGCCATCATGGCATCTTGCAGGCCCTGATTGCCTTGGCCAACAACCTGCAAGTAGCATGGCATGTATTCAATACACCGGTGTAATGTCCACAATATGAATATATTCACCAAATGTGTCAAGCGAGATATGCACAGCACGCCCATCTGATGGCGGCCAACTCGGCTTGGGTAAATGGTTCAATTGGCTTCATGTTGATTGGCGCCTTTGTGGAGTAGATGCATCTCGGCGTCCTGCAGTCTGTCCCGTTGCAAAGCACCTGCCACTATGTGCACATGTATGACGCAGTGTGGGCTTATTTTGAATATAACCATTGTGGGGCCGCATTTGCCAAAGATGGGAATCTCATATATTTTGGGTGTTAGTAGGCTCACGGGGCGTATTGTCCGCATTGAAAAGGGTAGCATAGTAGGGTGGGTGCGCGGGTTGCGCTAGCTGGTCAGCTGACGCGAAGGCAGAAGGTGGACTCCCCTCGTGGTGCGGGTGAGTCAAGTAGTAGGACTATCGCATGCTGCTGTCGCTAGCGCCGCTGGACATCATGAAGTCCAAGCGGTACCATACGCGTACTGCGAGTACAAGTAGCTAGCATTCAAACTATAATCTTAACGTTACCAGTACCGGTGACAGGATAGCCCGGTGTAATCAAACTTCTAAATTACTACCGATATGACCATATTAGCGATATAGCGCCTGTGCGTTTGCCAACTGAATGTGCTAAATAAAGGAACGGCTACCGCGCGACAATATCATTCCGGGCGAGCGCGCCATCACAGCATTTCTCCCAAGCAAGCCGTACTACTCTAGCCTTAACGGCTAGCAACATGCATGCACCCGTGCACAACCTCGATGCAGCCACGTGTGTGCAATTTGATTGAATCCCCAGAACTTATGTGGAAAGGTGTACATGCGGGTATATCTTCAGTATAAACGTGGAAAGGTATATCTGCGGGCTAATATATATTATCTTCAGTATTAGCGCAGCATGATTGACATAGTACTCGTACCCGTCCGTACTTGGACTGCTGCTTGATATGTCTTCGACCAGCATTAAGACCCTACTATGTAAAGTACAACGAGCGCATGAGAATATAATAAGGC
>VCJN01000041.1:0-76539 GCA_006384855.1 Tetraselmis striata | reverse complement strand
CTTTCGACTATTGTTTTTGGTACGCATTCTGCGCACTCGATACCTATTTTGCATCATAGTCAATTTGGCATGCAGTCAAGCATGCGTCTTTTTGTCTGATATTTTTGTGGACATTTTCTCTGCACCCTGTCTCGTCCTCGATGTCGACAATAACGAGGTGTGAATGAGCACAGGAGCACCCATGAGCTTCATGCTCAGGTTGCGAGTCGGAGGGGTTCAGTGCCGCGGGAGCGCAATGCTCAACCAGCATATCGACATCCGTATCCTCGATCTCACGCAGGGGCTGATCAGGCAATTTGGATGTGCATGCATTATTTTCGCATGGACGCGGCGACATGTCAATGTCAATTGTCTCAATTACATTGAGAGGCACAGGTTGGCATGCCGCCCAACACCGTCATTTCTTTTTTTGTGAGTCGATATTGTCGACTTGCTTCACTAGCTTGTTAGTAGCCATTTGGCTTTGAATTGTTCTTAATCAGTTTTGGACGCATGGCGGCATTTATAAATTGAGTGACTTTTTGCCGCATTAGGCGCACTCACGAGAGAAGCGACGTTTTTTTGGCAGGCGATTGGGCAAGCTGTTCTGAGTAGTAGGGCGACTCGGGGCAGAGCTGATCGACGCTCCGTTGTTGCGCGACCACGGGTTTGTGAAGGTCGCTCGGCATGCGACGACGACCTGAATACTCCTCGTAGTGACGCTTGTGGTTCTTTATGTTGGCTGGCCTCTTCTTGGCGGTCTCGACAGCGAGGCGGTGCTCCTCGTCGATAGCCGAGAGATGTCTGAAAAGCGCGTCATGATTCGAAACAGTCTCGATGGCTTAGTTAGCCATCTTTTGCACCTCGACTCTCTCGTGCTTGGGAATCGCCTGCAAAATCGATGCACATCCAAGTACTCAGGCACAACGAAAGGTTCATGCAGCAAAGCAAATGCAGCTTGTAGTTTGCACTGCAAGTAAGTCGACACAACAATTAGCCATCTTGGGGTCGCTCGGCTTGATGCAGATGTCACGCGCATATTCTCCGACGGTTGTCTTAATGCCGTTGGAGAAAGCCGCCTTGAAGAAAGCTTGTTTCCAGTCTTGATAATTGACGAAGTGAGTCAGGACCTCGCAACCCATGACAATGTGAACCTGGAGCTCATGGTTGTTGAGCACCAGTAAGTGGGTGTGAGCCGCGATAGAATCGGTCGTGAACAAGCGACCGAGCCATGCTTCCATCTCAGGAACCCAAAGCTTGTTTCGGTCGGAAATCTCCTTGACGACATTCTTTAGAAAGGCCTTGACTGCCGGGAAGTCGTGAACGTCGGCGAGATGGTGAGAGATGTTCTGAGTTGGCGCCACAACACGGGCTTCCAGCATCTTCTTCTCGACAATTTGACGCATAGACAGCTCGGCGGGTGGACCTCCGGGAGTGTGACCGGCTTGACGGCCGCTCCGGTGCAATGCCATGGCAACACGCGACTTGGACAAAGGTGAAAGGGTTCAGAATCGCTACCAAGAGTCGGCAGGACCCGCGAAACCTCGAATGTATCGTCGTGCGTGCGAGAGCAGGTCGATGTGGGTCAGCACATGGGGATGGATCGTAACAGTAGGAAGCCGAAACCAGTAGTGTAAGTACTCGTAGCAGTACTCGGTGAAACATGGCTCTACTCGTAGGATTTGGCGAATTGAGTAGGTTGCATAATGTAATCTTTTACAATATGCATGTGACATTGGATATTTATCCTGTAGCGGTCCGACTCGGCACCGCGGATAGGCAGCTAGTATCATGATAATCAAGAAATTATAGGGTGTACTGTGAGTTACAAGAAACATTACTGGCGTATTGTTGTTGTGAGGGAAGGTGCGTGTGGTGGAGAGAGTGAGTGCTATTCCACTGTTGTGATGGTGGAGTATGATCTGGTTACATGCCGACAGGCGCCGTGCCCGATATATCATGCGGCGCGATGTGGTCGACAAGGCGCGGGCGCAGCCCGTCACCTGACGGGCGTGCGCTACGCGCCTATTGTGCTATGATGATTAGGGCTAGTGAGGGTATAGGATATATCCTCACAGTTGTGGCCGTACCAGTAATAATTCGCGTGAAATATCGGTAGCGACTACAGCAGTACATGTACAATTACTTGGCCATAATATCGGCATCGCAGATTCTGTGGTGGTACTAGGGTAGGCGCTAGGAGTAACCCTTATGACGATGATTGATGTGGCGGGCGCCGTCGCTGCTGCTACTGGGCTCATTCTACCCGGAGGTCGGCATGGCCTAATAGCCAGCCAGCATAGCTTCCGGCCGCTAGGCCATGCTGTACCCGTACCTTCCCGCCAGTCCGCCACCTCTTGCTTACGAAGTTGTACGTTTATCAACCTACTAGCTGTATCCGGCCGGGCCCTTAGCGTTTCTATATACGACGGCTCACTAAGCTACCATGCATGGGGCCTAGCTGGTTGTCAAAAGTTGTCGTCGACCACGGTGCTACCTAGTCATGCCCATCAACCCGCCAATTCCCCCCACTCCATCACGCATACAAGGCACCCGACAGCATACCCATGTCTATCAATAACGGGGGAGGCTCCCTCCAGATCGTCCGCGTGGCGGGTGCAATAATACCAACTCTCCGCCGATGCAACTCGACGCTTGCTCCGATTCGTGTCACGGCAATATGTTGGTTCTGGCACGGCCCAGGTGCGGCCGCGCCCGACCTGGACCTCGCACCCGCCAGAAACGGCACCGGGCCGCGAGCAGCAATACGGTTAGCGTCCCCGGAGACTCCAGGCACGCTCCATCCCACACATACCCAGCTATGCTATCGAGGCCCGGCGCACGGGGTGCAGACACCGCTCCGCTCGCGCAAAGGTGCCGTGTTGACCGCTAGGTGACGCGGTTGGGCGACGCCGCAAAGGTGAGTTGAGAGCCGTGCGCGACCGACTCAGGGGCGGCACGCACCTCCATAGGCGGACTGACACGCACCCACGCACTTCACGGCAAGCGCGCGGAGAAAGGTGCCAGTCTCTACCAGACAACATAGGGCTACTTGTTGTCATAAGTGGGGAGGGCGGGCGGGGCGCGGTTGTCGAGGGTTGATTGGCGGGGGCGGATAGTGTGTGACTGTTAATAATCGTCCGAGATGCCGTCCAGTTATGCGCGTGAGTTAGCATGGTGGGGAAGTTAGAGGCAAATTTCCCATCAGCATACCACATGACACGCGGTTTTAAGTATGAGCGTCAAATTATTGGCCCGTCGGCTACTAGGACGGATACTTTTAGGTGGTACAAAGCTCGCGCACCGCGGAGGGGGGTACAATGCGAGACGTGGCGCTGTGGCCAACCGGGAATTATACGGGTACGGGAAGCCAATTTCTCCGCGTCGGCTACCACAACTCGGACATGCGAATGCTCGTATAGAATGGCCTTAAATAAAAAGTAAAGTTCGCCTCGGACCATCGGCCGAAGCCGCCCCAGCACTTGATCCCATGCTACTCCAACTACTGCACTCGTAGGTCCGGCATGGCCATTATAACGTAGATCTTTGCCTCATTCGAGCCCCGAAGGCCTAATGCATCAACCGGGTCAACCCCGCCCGGACATGGGCCCGGACGATATGAAATGACAGAGCCGGGAATCGATCCGGGGACCTGAGTAGGAGATCACCGCTCTACATAGCGGACATACAACGAGGCATGTTAATGTTGACTGTTGTTGCTGTTGCGACCACTCGGATGATAGCGATACTCTTCGTTGCACTCCTTATTGTACACGATACAAAACACTTTTCAAAAAGCGCCGCGCCGCTCGCTCGCAAAACTGCAAAACTTCGTAGCTCGCACCGACAGTCGTACGACCGCCGCGTTCTAGTTAATACATTCTTTTGGCTAATCACATGTTTTCGCAACCTGGATACATTAAGACCTGTGTTCTTGGGGCTTCCTTTTTCCTCCCTGTCCTTAGGGTATGCGGGTGTCGACACCAATGTTGGTGCTTTAGAACGGGCGGTGCCTTGGCACTGGTGCTTTTGTATCGAGAAGCCGATATACGGCGTTGCGTGCCGCCCACGGCGAGAAACAAAAGCGGTCACCCCCGTCGTATACATCAAATCTTATAAAACCATCATCGCCCGCTAGAATGGACCACTGTTTTAGTTTTGTGCTGGCCTCCTGTCCGTGAATGGTCACTAACTTCGCGGTTTCGGACAGTGCATAGTGTTCAGGCTCTCGGAAACGGTACTAAACCATCCACCCTCCGCTGGCGCTGCTGCCACATGACCAGCTCAAGCCGAGGCTCTTCTGTTCTTTCTTCTCCACGCGGCTCCCTTCCCAACGACCCCTTTGCAATGTCTGGAGTGGCTCACCTACCACCCCCAAGATGGCCGGCGGCGGCAAGGCGGCGGCGGCTATCGGGGGCGTCGGAACGACAGCTATCGAGGCGGATTCCATCCAAGCGGCGCGTCGTAAGAGGGAAGATATAAAATTGAAGCAACTCATCTAGGAGCAGCTCTCCAGGTTCTTCACCACTCAAGAGACTCCTATGCCGCCGGCAGCCGCCGGTGATGGAAGAGGACGCCATTCCGGGCGGGAACGAGTCCCGCGCCGAGGGTCATGACCAAAACGTCCGTGCGCCCTTCGCCCCGCCTTCGAGCGAACCATACTACCTTGATTGGAAAACCGCCCTCGCTACGGCTCTGCCCGGGTTCGAGAATGGGATGCCTCCCGACAGTCTGCGACGCCCCTGGCTCTTCCCCATCGCCTTCGACCGTGTGCTCGAGCACCTGCTCGGAAACCCCCGCCTCCGGCCGGCGGCAGATGAATACTACCACGCCGCGTGCTACGGAGCCTTCATCGCCGGATCAACAGTCGAGCTACGTAAGCTGATGGCGGCGGCATGCGTCACCGAGGGAATTACTCCGGCCTTCGGGTAGCGGCTCGAGGCCGTCGTCCACAGCATGGAGGCCATCGACGACGGCCATCGGTTCCGTCTGGCTTACCTAAGCAAGCACTGGGACACACAGATGCACCACGGCGACACCTTCGCGCTTGACGTCGTGCGAGAGCGCTACCTCCGCCCTAGTATCGAGAACATGGTGTCGCGATGTTCTTGAGCTGCTGGAGCTCTACAAAGACCACATCTACGACACCATCATCGCGAGCGCCGCGAAAACCACCGCGCCCGACAGCGCTTCGGCGGCGCGCTTAGGCGCAATGACCGCGACCGGGACGGCGGCGGCGGCAGCCGCGGCTTTAAGACTAGCTGCCCGGGTAGTCGCGAGGCGGTGGCGCCACTAGCCACCTTTTAAAAGGACGCCGCCAAGGACTCTAGTAAGGGCAAGGCGAAGGTTGAGGCCCCTTTTGTCGACAAGACCGAATGATGGGGTGCTCCGCCGTGCCGACCAAGGCAGTTGCGTTTCGAGGACACGCCTCCGGGCGCGCCTTCCAAGAAACGCTACACTAGAGTCGTCGGCGGCATGAGCGGGACTCCCTCACCTATGACCCTCCTCCGCGAGCCGGCATCCCCCGCCTTTTACCCTTGCCGGGGTCAACCCCTCCGGCGCTGCTCTCTCCTTCAACAGCCACATCACGAGTCTACACCGACCCGCCACTAACCCGCCTCTTCGCACGCCGTAAGAGCAGCGGCCTCTCCCGGGAGCCAGACGGGCCCGGTACTACTCACGCGACGCTCGCTACGAGGTCAGCGGCTACGATATCATGCCGTCATGGCATCAGCTTCGCGCCGCCCCTTGTCCCGTCGACACAACCCGGCGAGCGCCACCCTCAAATTACACGGCGGCAGCGTATAGGCACAATATGGCGCGTTCCGGCGTGTCCGCCGCACCACGAAGACATCTACCTACTTCATCGCCGACGCCGAAGCAAAGGCTCTATGGCGCGAGTTCACGCGAGGCAGCATCGAGGCCCTCTACGGCACAGACGATTGAGGCGCCATGGTGCTCGGTATGCTGACCACCTAGCTCTCTCACGGCCAGCACCTACGCCAACTACGAAGGCAAGATTCGTCTCTTCGCCGAGTTTTGCATCGACGAGGAAGGCATCTCCCCCTGCTTGGATTGCACGTACCGAGTCTACCTGCATCCGCTACCTCGCATGGATTGCGGAACGTGGCACTATCGGTGCCGGCTCTTTGCAACCCTACCTCTCGGCCATCAACATCTTCCTTCGTCACACCGGTCGGAAGGATGCCCCGGCCACCGGCCCCGCCATGGGCGACATGAAGTGGGCACTTCAAATCCGCCAGCTCAAGACTAGCGAGGAGCTGCGGCGCGCCCCCCTTCCATGTGACGTCGTCACCGATATCCTCAACGACCTTGCTACCCTTCCCATGACCACCCCTGGCTAGGCACCATGCTCCGCGGAGGTGCCGCGATGTGCTCAACATTTATATTTTACTCCCGTGGCGAGTCTAGCGTCTTCTGCCGACTCCGCGACATGGCCGTGGACACCTACAACATTACCCTCTTCGTCAGCCGTGAGAAGGGAGGACATCTATCGCAAGCGTCGAGACGGGTTCAAGCGCCTACGCCAAATCCCTGCCACCGCCGAGGTGGCTAATCTTCCTTGCCTACCTCCCTTTAAATATTTAGACCTGTGTTCTTGGGCTTTCCTTTTTCCTCCCTGTCCTTAGGGTATGCGGGTGTCGACACCAGTGCTGGTGCTTTATTAGCATTGCTGCTTCAGCACGGGTGCTTTGGCACTGCTGGTGCTTTATGACTGAGAAGCCGATGTACGGCACTTTGCGTGCCGCCCACGGCGAGAAACAGCCGTCCACCCCGTACCCATCAAATCTTGTAAAACCATCATCGTCCGCTAGACTGGACCACTCTTAGTTGTGTGCTGGCCTCCTGCCCGCACAACCCGCCCGCCCTCCGTCTTTTTTGGCTCTTTGCCGCAGGTACCCCGCTGTTTTCCTGTAACTAAGCCTGCGCGCATTTTGGCTTCCTTGCCGACCTCCCTTATTATATTTGAAATCGGTGTTCTAATATTTGTCGACTGCGGTCAACTTAAAAACTGTAGGGTTTCCTTGGGAGGAACGACCTAGGAAACCCTGGTTTTCGCAGCGCAGTCAGGGTTAAGTGACGACCCTGCCGGCCCGGTACACCAGTACCGGCCGGCGCCGGTCCGGCGGCGCCCTTTAACCGAATATAAAGGGCGGCCGCGGACCGGGGGCGCCTTCAGTTGTTGGAAGGCACCCGACCAACACCCACCCATCCACCCACCCGCCCGGAGACAATTATTCGCTTGTGTAGTACGTTTCCGGATGCTGCTCGATTTAGATTAGGGATAGTCTGGTTAGTTGTGAAAGCACCTGAGGTGGGGAGTGAATATCATTTTGATATACAGTACGTCATCCCACGGGGGTGTTGCGTGTCCGATAAGCCCAGGTGCGGCAGCAATTTGTCAGGCTGTCCCAGCGTCTTAGCCGTGATGAGAGGCCGAGAGCAGCATAGCGGAATGTACTGTCCTGATGAGCCACGTGATCGCTGGTGGCATGTAATTTACAAACACCGGCGGGGGCTCGGGACGCGCGGCGCCTTTCCGGACACCATCCGGTCTGGCGGCCCCGTACCAGTCGTGGATCTTTTGGTCCCAGCCGACCCCGTACATTTTGATGCAAAATCTACGCTGTCTAGCTGCGAAAACCGCCGGCGTCGACGTCGCGGACTACCATTACCGGTATCCGGTCGGCAGCCACTACCGGTACGAGGAACCATCGGCAGCCTCGTAGAATAATTGTACTGCGGAGGGGCACGAAGGATCTGACACCCGTGCTCCGCGCCGGCACCCGGACCAGTAATCCTTACCTCGTTACGGAATCGCGGGGGTGGCCGCCCCGCAGCAGGATGCGCCCCCGCGCTCAGCCACCTCCGCTCCCATCACTACAATCATGCTGCGAACAATTGGGCTGATCGCGCGGAGCGGCAGTCGAGATAAGTGTGGTGTGTGCGGCACCAGCCCCAATGATGGCGCTCGGGACACTAACCTCAACTGCCGCATCGCGGAATTTTGTGAAAGCATAGATGATGCCACTTTTCCGACCGAGTTTTGGGAGGTTGCGTGTGGTGGGCAGTCGCTGCAGGGTTTCTCCATACGGTACACCCAGTCAGCGCAGTTGCCGCGCTGCTGTGATAACGCGAAGCGTCGTCGCGCTGAGGCTGTCCCAGTACTGACAGTTCCAGTAGCGACTACCGGCCATCCTTCAGTAGGCCTGCGCTGGTACCTGTACCGCCGGCGCACGTGGTGGTGGTTGTGCCTAAGGAGCCTCAAGTAGCAAGGAAGTTCGGCAAGGACTGAGCGACGCTAGCCCCACGACCCCTACTGCCGGGAGCTGTTGCTGCGGAGGAGGCGGAAGGGAGGCGCCGCGCCGCCACTATTCCGTGAGCCGCAGACGCAGCGAGTGGGCGCCCATCACCCACCCACATGGCTACCGGCCCGTGGCTGTGTGGGCGCCGATTTGCGGGTGAGAAGCGTGCCGGGCCGAGCCGTAGGCTGTTCGACACTTTCCCACTTCCCCACTTCCCCACACGCTATGCTGGAGGCTAGTGGGGGCCGCAGCGAAGCGAACATGAGGCGTGCGTGATATGAGGCTGACAACAGACGAGCTGTGCTGACGAGCAAAGTATCGCCCAGCTTGATGTCACCACAACAAATACGGACACAGTTCTGTCTATCATACGTTTGACACGGAAGTGAGCTGTAGGGGGAGGCACAAGGGCTCCGTAGTGCGCGCGCTTATGTGCGGCGCGACGGGACTGCCCCCCCCTGCAGGTGCGACGAGCGGGCAGTGGGGAAGCGCCGTGCCCGCTGCGCTCCCGCTCCGGGCGGACCCCTCCCTCCCGGCAGACACCTTGTCGGAATGCTGGGGACCGTGGGCTTCATGGGCGCACGGTGGATTCAGTGACATAGCGGTGAAGCGTCCGTCAAAAAAACCAACTGCTGCGGGGCTTAAGCACCAAAGCCGCGCGTGGGGTGATGCCCCAGGTACGTGTCGGCCGAAGCCGACGCCGGTTTCCGTGACAGCCGAAGGCACGTGTGGCGGCAGCGCAGTCGCTGCGCACCACTTGACCCTTGCAGAAGGCGGCCGTCGATCGTCGTCGACGGGGCGCTGGCCGGTCGGCAGGCGTGGCTATGGCAGCGAAGCCGCAGCACGGGACCCTGGGTCGCACACCATGGTCATCCGCCGCGTGCATCCTCGACACGGCCCGTCGGCCGCGCAGCAGCCGGGCAGCGGATGGCTGGCCAGCCTGGCGCAGCACCGGTGCGACACGGAGCGGGCGCAGATACTGGCGGGCGCCAGCCGTCGCAGCCAGCTGGCGGCTGCCCTGCGGCACTGCGACCGGGTGTTCAGCATTGCCAACCTGGCGAGGGACCGCGCCACACGCACGGCGCTCCTGGAGGGACAGGGATGGATGTGTCTCAGGTGCCACGCCGCCCTGCCTCCCCGTCGCCACTCTACTAGAGAAACAGGATACAGCATGGCTTGTGTCTGGTGTGTTGTGTCTGGTGTCTGGTGAACCACCTTCGGCAAGCGCCGGGGTGGGAGGCAATGTGCTCAGTGCTTGCTGCTGGCCGTGAAGTTGGGGAGGGGTGGGGTGGACTCAACATGTGTTCTTGCCCTCCAAACACATGCATTGTGCAACGGCAGCCATCGCTGGACGCAGGTAGCTTGTCCAGGTTCGCAATTGTGGAGTGTCATCACTTGATTGTGCACGAATAGCAGTAGTGTTAAGAAGAAGACATTATGGGGTGAGTAACACCATTGGAATTATAGTGTCGAGAGATACAGTATGAGGAGATGGCGCGATCTCGACAGGCCTTGCTAACAGCTGTCCGTTGATGTGCACCGGTTGCATGCCAGCAACACAAGATATCCGTACCTTGGTCCGAGAATGCTGGCCCCCGCACCCACATACCCACACACCTTGCGTTGCGTGGGCATGAGCGGCATCAGCTGACACTCCCCCGCTGTGGCGGCGCCTTCACCCTGCAAGGGCACTGACCCAGCAGCCCGCACTGCGGCACTGGTGCGGCGACGCCACACTGCTCGCGGCGCTGCACGCTCCCGCGGCAAGCGCGTACGAGTTGCGCTGGCGGGAGGACGGCGCCGTGCTGGTGCGGAGCGCGCGATTCGGGCGCGCGTACGACCGTATCGCTGCTGCTGCAGCTGGCGCACCCACCCCCCACGCCAACGAGTGCATGCGCAGGGCATCGTGGGACGGCGGAAATGGGGGGATGTTGCTGCAGGAGGTGCTGGAGCGGATGGCGGGCTGGGACGAGTTCCTTGAGGACGCATTCTCAGCGCATGATGCGCAGGGCGTCGTGGCACGGTGCTTGCTGCGCCGTCGCTGCTCCGAAACCAACACGGACTCCGCTTGCGGCCGCCACGCTGAGTGCCCGTCAACTCGTGGCGGCCTTCCAAGGTGCCAGTACTGGACCAAGTCAGGAGTCTCGCAGCCGTCTACGCGTGTGTGGGAGCGCCCTCAAGAACAGATTACAAAGCCTGACATCGAAGGTCTGCCTGGCGGCTTCGATGGCGGCCACGAGGCGGGCATCCGCCTGGCGCCGCGGATATTCCGCCATGATGGAGAGGTGGCGGTGGCGGCGACGCATGCGGAGGCAGACGCGCTGGCAGTCCGGCTGGCTGCCCAGTTGGACGTGGCGGGGCGCTCGTGGCCGGCGGCGCTCGGCTTTGACATCGAGTACGGCGCGATGGAGGGCAGCGGGCGTTGGCATCCGCCGGCGTTGCTGCAGCTGGCAGCGCCGCGCGGGCTCGTGGGCGTGGTGTGGCTGGACCGCCTACCGGAGCTCGGGCGGCGGCTGTTTGCGTGCGCCCCCGCGTTGACCGCCCTGCTGACGGAGCCCGGGGTGCTGAAGGTCGGCGTCGGCAGCGTGGCGGATGCGCAGGCGCTGGTGGACTTTGCCGGGGAGCCCACGACGGTCCTCCCCGGCGTGCTGGACCTCAACGATCTGCCGCCCGGGGTAGCCGCAGCTGCAGGCACGAGCTTCCCTGCGGCGCCAAAAACCCTAGAGACCCCACGCCACGCATGCGGTGGTGTCGTTGCCTCACACTGTTGCCTCTCTTGACCTAAGGACCCTTATCAATAACCCAAACATCCCAAATTGCGCACGCGTGGTTGTGATTGTGGCGCGTGTTGCCTCAAATACATCATGTTGCGGACGTGATGTTCCTCATACTCTAAGAGCCCAATAACTTGAACCATACATTCCACGTCAATGTTGCCTCACATTTTTGCAAGCATGGGCAGTAACCACCAAATGACCCAAGCCATGCGCATTCCTCATGGGATCCTCCTCCTCCTTCTCCTCCTCCTTCCTGCATGCATGAGCTTCCCCGAATACTTCGCCGTGATGAGTAAACCTGCATCCCCCTTACTATGCGTGCCATAGCAGGCATGGGCTTCCAACTCGACGGTCGCTTCCAGCGGTGCCTAGCCGGCTGGTGCCGCGAGCTTCTGGGCGCCAAGCTGCTCAAGCGCAAGCGCCGCAGCATCGGCGCCGCCGCCTCCGCCCCGCCCCCCCATGGCGGCGGCTGGCGGCCCGAGGCGGGCCCTCTGCCGCCTGATTTGCTGACGTATGCAGCGGAGGACGCGGCGGCTGCGCTGGGCGTGTGGGAGGAATTGGGCCGCCGGCTCCGGCGCACCGACGTGCCAGGCCTACGGCAGCAGTTGCGCGCCAGCCAACGCACTGTGTGGCGGCAACCGTTTGGCTGGTAGGCAATTCGGGCCCTCTGCGCTGATCTTCCGAAAGCCGGGCAGCGGCTTTGCCACCGCTGAGCAACAACGCGAGAATAAACAGTGTGCCGCAAGGCCGGCATTCTTGCGCCCTATCGGGTATGGTATGGCTAAACGCGCCCGGCGCTGAGGCCCCGGGGGTGGCTAAAGCGCATCATCCGGTCGCAATTGGGTGCCTAGCTGTAGCCCTGGCTCATCGGCTACAAACAATCAGGGCACTCGACAAAGACATGGGCTCCGTTCCGTTCAACCAGGCCTGAAGTCGATATGTTGCCCCCCCCCCCCCCCCCCACCACCCTTCTCTGCCTGCATGTCTCTTGCCAATAGGCTACGTAAGGGCGCACATGGAGCTGCTGCATGCATGCAGGGGTGGCCGACATGATCATGTCCCGGCCATGGACAGTGTCCACCAATGCGTGCACTGTGGGGACCATCTCGAGTGCGCAATTCTGACGGACGCGCGTGTCATGGCGGTGGCGGTGGCCGTGGCATCGGATGTAGCAAACACGTTGCATGCTTTGCCAGCTAAGTTCCCGAAGCTGGCGGCCGAGCGCGATGGCGGTGCGTTTGGGCGGGAACTGGCAACGGACTTGTGCAATGACGGGAGCGCACGGGGAACGGGCGCGCCCCTCATGCCATGCTGCACATGTCATGCCCATCCCTCCGTGGGGATGGCCGATGCGGTGGTACTATTAAGCACCTCAGTATTGCGGCAATATCGAACATGGCGACCCTTGGCTAGTCGTCAGCGCTTTGTTTGTCACCCTCATGTCGTGCTTACAGTGGCGGGTATACTTGCGCAAGCCGCAGTATGGCGCCGTGCAATCGCTATCAGAACCGTAACGTCTGCGTTGCCCTCCGCTCCTACTCGCACACGGCTGAGTTTGAGTAGTCTGCGCGGCGCGTCCGGGCTAGGCCGAGGACACTGCGCGGGGGCTCGTCCGGGCGGGGATGATATTGCACCTCCTTCCATACGCATGCCTGGGCTGCACTGAATCGAGAAATGCGAAATTACCCCCAGTCACCCGCAGGCGCAGGCTTGCGAAGATTATATTCACGACACGCCCCCCATCTGCCACGCCGTGCGTGAGCGCCAGGCAGGGTGCGAGTACCACCTCGAAGCGGTGCTTTCCGTTGCCTCCCGGGGTGGCGCACGTCTGCTTGTCAGAGTGAGGGAGCGAGTATCGTGCGAACGTAGCGGTCGCCATCCTCCACCACCTGCCCACGCCGCATGCGTTTCGTCAGCAATGCCCTCCCCGGCCACCACCACCATCACCGGCTGCTGGGCTGGGCGGGCGCCTCCTACCTGCACCGGGAGGCTCACTTTGGCCAGCTGGCTCCCTCCCGCGGCTGTCAGTGTCACCTGCGCACTAGGCATGTATTCAGTGATGGCCTCCAAGGGGGGAGAGTAGGGATGAAGGGCGGGTAGGGGGCCGGGGGGGGGGGGGGGGGGGGGGGGGGGGGACAGGCGCACCAGGAGCAGTGACACATTGGCTATGTTGTTGGCAGGCAGCTCGGATAACGGGACCTTGCACTGTCATCACGATGCGTAACGATCAAGTGCAGGGAGTCAGTGAACCAGAGGCACGACAAGCAGGCGGGGGGGGGGGGGGGAGGGCAGTAGCTATGGGGTGATGGGGTGCACCTTGAGGCGCAGCTCTGCGGGCCCGGGCGGGTAGCTATCCACCCGCCGCTCCGCCAGCGTCACCCTCTGGCGCAGCTCCACGACATCGCACTCGTACACCACCTGTGCCGTGCACGGATTGCTTCGCCCTAAGCGGAGGAATTCAGGTCGCCCACCAGCGTACGGAGAGCAGACAGCCAGGTAGCCAAGCAGATTGTCAGGCAGGCGGGCAGGCCCACCGAGCTCCCCGGGCGAGCCAACATAATATATATATATATTCGGGAGCTGTTGGCACCTGCCAGTGTACGTCCGCCAGCGCCTCGGTCGCGGTGAACTTCACCAGCAGCTGGATTTCCTCCCCTAAAGAAAAACAGCATCCACCGTGAGACCCTGCGCTGTCCGCCCAGCTAAACGGAGGCGGGCGGGCGGGCGCCAGTGTCGGCATTGATATATCAGTAATTGGAGAGCGGGCCCACCCAGCTCGCAGTGGTTGGGCGCCGCGCACACCTCCTCCACTGCCACGCCACCGCCGCTGGCCATCGCACGCGGCGGGGCAACCACCGGGTCGGGGATACGCGATCCCGTCGATGCCTTAGGATAATAAGGCCGCGCCGCGGGTTCCACAGTCTTAACGCTGGCGGGCGCCGGCGTGTAAAGTAGTGCCACCAACTACCAGGCGGCGGCGCGAATCTTGCCCCCCGCCGCGCCGGCGACTGCTGGCGGTTTTTCTCTGTCGTGGACCTGCCGCCGTCACGTGGAGATATATACATTTATAATAGAAATGGCTGCTACCTTTTTCCCTATTGATTCATGAATCCTTATATTAATATGCTGCTCTATGTTAATAATACTGTCTTTACACCTGTTCACAAAAGTCGTGCCCCCCTTTGTCGAGACTCAATTGTACACTGGGCCATTATCAGCCCTCGCCTTCGTTTCCGGCCGCGCACTTCCATGTGCCATACGTGAACATGACATCATGCACGGGGGCTGCCCTAAGGGGCATTTGTTGGTTGCGCTCTCGTTGTAACAGCCATGCGTGTGCTTGCCCTTGTTCAGGCTCAAAAATGAATTTGATAACCCAATAATAATGTCACGAATGCACGAATTTTTATATGGCACGTATATGCGTTCTATATGTCTGCGGCTGCATGCCAAGGGTTAGATCTACCATCGTGGAACACATTCACAAACGGAGCGCTCTCCCCGCCGTCGGCATGCAAGCAAGTGAGTAGTTCCGGCAAAACGGCCAATGTTGTTATTAATTAAGGCTTGCTCCAACTTAACCAGCCCAGCTACAACCGCTGTCCGCATTCAATGCGCCCTTGGTAGAGCCGGGCTTCAGCCCGTGCTGCGCAGGGGTGCAGCCCCCGAGTCAGCGGGTGGGTCCATATGGGCACCTGCTAGGGCACCGTCCAGGGTATGTGATAGGGTTGGCGATCACTACGCTCCCATGCATATTTTGCTACTATTGGGTTGCGCCTCGCGGGCGGCCCCTATACGCGGGGGAAATCCGCCCGCGCGGGGCGCGAGTACATCGCCTTTTCATCGGGATGCAGGTCGCGCGGTAAGCCACTGTACCATAGCGTTTGTAAGAGAATCTACAAATATTTGCATCGCCCCCCCCCCCCCCCCCCCCCCCCACACCCCCCTTACCCCCCTCGGTAAGTTATATTTCCACCGAGCATGGGACCGGTAGGATTCGAACCAGCACATTAGAGCGGAATCACGAGCGTAACGGGTAGGCCCACCCTCCGCCACCTCTAGCATCAGTGAAGCCAATATTCACTTAGATGAATAGTCTAAGTTCCGTATATCATAAAATACGTGCCAATGCACCACGCACTCGGCGGTTGGCGGCGCCGGTGTTAACGTGGCGTTACGGATAGATACGTACATGGCAAGACTTACGAGGGGGACAGTGTTATTACAGCTAAGGCTTCCGGCCATGATCCTCAATAATACATGGCAAGGTTGCCGTGACATGGGACGGCATGCCGCTCGGTGGCATGGCTTGCCCCATTAAGTTGTTTCCGCTACTCAACCAAGGAATGAGTAGCGGCGGGATCACACATGCTAAGAACTGCTAGAGCCTGCTTTTGGTGCGCAAACTATACCCGACTCTACTATTTATAAGCTTGCCGATCATGTGACGGTGATGGTGTGTGGTAGAGCACGAGGAGTTCGTGACATTCTATGGCAATAAGTGACGGCGACCCCAGGGCAATGCCATACCTAATAACAAAATGCTGCGATAGACTAGAGTTCGGGCTCTACATCAGTGGCAAAAGGATATGTGGACAACGATGAGATATACTGTGTCAGAGGCCATACAAGGCTAGTGGCAAGCACAAACTGCATGCTGCACAAGAAATGGAGGAGGCGCACTGCAACCGTAGCGCCCGCGTGCAACGTGTAACAATAGCCGGCAACAACCTGGAGCAGTTCAGCCAGCGGCCAGTAGCACCCAACAACCACATATACGTGTTGGCTTTGTATGGTAGGCGCGCACGCCGGGAGGGTCGGGGGCAAGTCATAGAGTGACCAATGTATTCATGCGGTAAATCCTCTTGATGTTGCTGCCACGGCTGTGCATACACATCTATGCATGATAACATGTTGTTGCACAATAAGGAGTCAAGCAAATGTGGGAGCTTCTTCACTTGTGTTGGAGCCTTACATACATTACCCATCCAGTACATCATTCAGCTACCAAACATATGGTGTGGGGGGGGGGGGGGGGTAATTAAATCGAAAGGTGGCCCCGAGAACAGACTATCAAGTCTGAGTGGACTTAGGCACGGAATTGTATAGTAGCAGCAAATGCTAGCCTACACCCTCATAGAAACCCCGCCTACCTAACAATCGGCTAATTATCACGGTAGGCGGTAATAAAGTCGAATGTACATTATCCTCACATCAATTCAATGTTAAATTTGAAATTTGTTAAAACTTAATCACGTTCCCGTCTTGACAAGCCATTTCTACCCAACATTAGGGAAGGGCCGCCTTGGACCGGACCAACCCGCATAGGGTTCGCTAATTAAAGTGCGTAAGGTGGAGCGTATGTAGACCACGTGGCTATGTTGCATGACATGTACTAAACAAATTTGCATTAGTTGTACGGTACACTACACTTGAGTCATATGGGGGTAGTTTACGCTCGCACATGGACGCCAGTTTGTGCTCGCTAGCCCGGCCGCAGAAACCCGTGATCACGTGACCGTGCCGTATGGGCGCATGTTCCCGCCGTTTACTCTCCCCCGGAAGCAGTGGAAGCCTGCTCTGGCGTTACGCTCCACCGGCCACGGCCAAGCGGCTAGGCCGCCCGGGCGTCGCGCTGCTGAGATCAGCCCCCGCCTTGAGCTGCGGCCAACAGTGTCCCCGGACGTCCTTGGACGAGTTCGGAGGTGAAGGCGGGTAAATAAACACCCTCCCCCCCCCCCCCCCCCCCCCCCCCACCGCGGGCCGTATGCTCGCTGATCTTGTGCAACACACCAGTGCCGGATAGCCCGACGCGCGGCAGCCACGACCGGCCCACGCTCCAGGCGCCTCGGTCACCGCCCGAGGGCGACTTCTTGTCCCATGCACGGTTGGATGTATTATAACCGCCACCGTGCAAGACTGTGGAGTGTTGTAACGCCGCCCTCTCACACCGGGCGTGTCGCACCGAAGTACGAACACACGATTTTATTTCAAACAACCCTCGCGAGTAGGTTAGCCCCGACCGAGTCCGAGTACACACCCTTTCCCGACTCGTAGGCGGGTCTCGGAGAGGCCGACGCACGGCCGAGGTCGTACATGAATTATTTTCAGCAACCTCCCGTATATGGCTGCTGCCCGGCGGCGCCAGCAGCAAGCGCTATATATCAGGGCTAAGAGTATTATTTGACCCCCCCTCCCCCCCCTAAGGGCTCCCCGGTCGTCACATGAGCTGAGGATCCGCCAGCACAACATGCCACCCCGCTCAGCCCCCTTCCTCACCTAGCCGCGGGCACGGGTCTTAGCGGTTACCAACGCCCCCCCTGCGTGGAGGTCGGGGTGGTGCCGCCTGCTCCTGGCTTGCCGCACCCATGATCCTACACTCGCATCCCGGTGGGTCGCTGCCTGGCGGCGGGCGCCGCAATTCAATATCATGATTGCAATATTAAAATGGGAGGGTCGCTGGTGTTCTCTACGACGGGCCCGTATGTGGCGGCGCCACGTTGGTGTATAGATAGGCTCCCTTCGACACCCGCCCCGCCGCAGAACCCCGGCCGCGGCCGCGAGTGGGCACCACAAAAACCACTCTCACAATAGCCACTCGACAACCAAGATGCATGCAGCATGCGCGGCGCACCAAGGCATCCGCTCGGCGTAGTAGCCACGTGGCGTGCGAGAGATTGTTATGCGATCAACATGGTCGTGACATCATTCGTAGCACTCATCCATTGTTACACTTGCATCCATAGTATGGTAGGCTTTGGCCGCGGGAGGGCATGGGGTGAACACTTCGATCACACTAATATGCGGTTTTTCTTCATAATTATTATTGTACTCTCCTATGCACGATGTACTGCATGTGGCAATATAGCTAATTGCTGGCCATGGTGCACTAGCTGGATGTCATTGATATTAATATCACATCAGCCAAATTATTGCATCTTTAATTTGCAGTACCGGTAGTGCTGCGCTTTTGACAGAACTTTGTAGTACCTGTGCATGCAGCATGAGAGGAAAAAATGGGTGCTAAAAAGGGGGGGGGGGGGGGGGGGGGGGGGTGGACACCTATTAAAACAATTGAAAATCAACTTTTCATGGCTAAATGCCTGCTAGCTACATATTAGGGATGTCTACCGCCTCGGCGTGTAGATACTGGCACCCGTATCGTGTCGTCCGCTGGTTTCGGCGCACCGCCGGGTCTGCCGGCGGCCCTGCCGTTGTTAGCGACGAAAACGCACTACCGCGGCAGCGCTACCGTATGCGCGCTGGTGATGACAGCGCACACGCCTAGGCTGAGCGCGGACATCACGCGCCGCCTATTTTATGGTTATGGCTGTCGACAGATGGATCGCGCGCTGCAGACAGACGAACCTGCTGGTCATCGGCACAGCAACAACCCCTCACACCGCCCGTAACGTGCCCTTCGTTATCTCGCGATGGGTCCGAATCGACGTGGGGGCGCCGCCAACCGCGCACGCGGGGGACGCGGTGGGAGGGGCGGCCGCGGCGGGAGGGCGCCGGGCGGGGCGGCACCGTCGGCCTCGGCGGCACCAGGGGGAGCGGCCCGCGGCGGCGGCGGGGGGCGTGGCGGCCGGAGCAGTCGAGGTGGCAGGGGCGCCGCGCCGGCTGGCGGCGGCGGAGGGGGAGGAGGAGGGAGAGGCGGCCGCGGCACGGATCAGCTGGACGTGGTTACGCTGTCGAAGGACAACCAGGAGGCGCTGGAGCGGCTGCTGTTGGAGGGCGACGCTCCTGGTGCCGCCCCACCGCCGCCCACTTCTACCCAGCAAAATCGGCCGGACCTTGATGAAATTGAAGGACAAAGCCAAATTAAGCTCAGGAATACAAATTAGCTTGTCTGGAGGGTAGGGGGGTAGGGTGGGGACGAAGCCAGCTTGAGGGATGGCATCATGGCAACTCCGACGGCCTCAGCTCTGTCTGTCTTTCTATCTGCCTGTCTGGGAAGTTGGACCCATTCATGCCTTGGCACGAGGCTGCAACGTTCACAGCACGATAGCATCATACAGCACCATATCTTGGCGTATATACGTTTATATGTAGTTTAGGGGCCTGTGCTGCTATGCCCACTGTGGGCTGCACGTGCACCATCTCCCATCTGTGGCATCAAGACCCCCCTATTATATATACATGTAGATATATATATGCATAATATGTATATACATATATGTATATATACATATATATATATATATATATATATATATAGAGAGAGAGAGAGAGAGAGAGAGAGAGGGCGGGGTGGGGTGGGTGGGGGGGGGGGGACTGTCCACCCTGTCGCTCCGCGCCTCACGACCGGCACGCATCACAGCATGAGGGCAGCTGACCTGCCTGGTCACGGCTGAGCATCCGCGCCTAGGCAGGGCTTGCGAACGGTGGCGGATGGGCGTTTAGCAGGGTGTGGGCACTGACTGCACCTGCGCCGAATCGGGGCCGCAAGAGGTTTGGCGCTGCTGCTGATCAGTGTTTGTGCGCACCGCTGCATTGGCCGCTGCGTATGTGGTGCGCAGATGGCCCGCCGCCGCCAGACGCAGGCGGCTTTCTGTTTGCGGAGGTGGAGCGCAAGGCGGCGGACGAGCTGTCCCGCAAGGGCTTCAGCGAGCGCACGGCGCAGGCAGCGCTGGCCGCCACGCGCGCCGTCGCGCTGCGCGCCGCTGACTCGCGGCAGCGCTTCAACGAGCAGAAGCGCCGCCGTGTGGGGCGCGCGCTGGACTGGGCGGTGCTGCACCTGGACGGCCCCGCCGCGGGGCTGCCGGACGCCTTCTGCGCCAGCACGGCGCCACTCTCGCGCTCAACGTCGGAGGCGGACCTGCCGGCAGCTGCGGCAGCACCAGGCCCCCAGACTGGGGGACAGCAGCCACAGCGGCAGTCATCTGCAGCTGGAGCGGACTCAGCAGGTGAGGCTGGCCCACAGGCGTTTGGCCTGGCCATTCCAGTGTTGGTGTGTGAGCCTGGCGGTCTGACAAATACGTCAGCATACGGGTTCCAACGTACAGTACCCAGAAGAAACCGTAATCTGACCCTCAAATTGGGGTTGCATGCCGCCCTAGGGAAACATTCACTAAAGGTTCCTCATAGCATCGTCTATGTTTGACCTGTGGGCAGGCAGGGCGGGCGCTTAGCAATCGCAGTGTTCCTGTCGCCGCCTCGGCACCTGAAGGTTGATGGAGTCCCATGCGGGTCGCCTCTATGGGACCTCGGGCATCGTGAGGTTCATCCCTACATTTGCCTGATCGCTATTGCGGATTGCATGGCGACAAAGGGGGGGGGTTCCCTGTGCCACGCTGGTACGGTGTGTGCAAGTGTAGGCATGTCACAGCATTGTGCGCTGGTTGCATAGTTTCGCGATCACAGATTCAGCAACAGTACTGCCACGGGCCCTTAGCGCGTCTGTACCAAGACACCGCGGCCACTGGGAAAGCATACCACTTGGCCACCGATTTCTTAGCGGACGGTCGTCGCGTATACCATGGTCACCTGTACAATGTGCAGAGGTATTAACCTCTCAGACTGCATATTGACATCTACTGATCGCTGGCAGGTCACAACATCCATGCTGCCGCAATGAATGAAATGACGAATGCGGCACCCAATAATTAGTCTATCCTTATGCTGCTATTCGCTTGCATTTCATCGAGGGAGCATTGAATGTAGTAACATTCGACCACATGAACGCATATTGCCGGTCTCCAATATATAGGCATGACATGTAAGCTCTGCCCCTTTTGCATGCGCAAATGCCCGGATGGGCAACAAGAATCGCTGATTACAGCCCCTATATATTTTGGAGCTTGCTGTGCTAAGTTGGCTTATGCTAAGGATTGCATTCGAGGCTATTACTCTGTGTAGACATGTACTGTCGGCAGCAAACTGCTAGGGCTTCCCACCTGCCGCTCGCCGTCGATTGTGCCGTCCATCGGGCGCCATGAGACTCTGCTGAATGGCTTTTATGTCTTGCGGTTGGTGCTGCCCAGACTCGCTGGCTCTTCAAGCTGCCGGCTTTGGCGTAGAGGAGACGAGGGCGGCACTTCGGAGCTGCAACGGAGACCCCGCCGCAGCCCTCGCCCGCCTCTGTGGTGCTCTGCGCTCAGCGCCAGTCGACGGCCACGTCGAGAAGGGCCGGGCGGCGGAGGCGGAGGAGCAGCGCTCCGAGGAGCTGATGGCGCTTGCCGCCATCTACGACGGCGCCTGGCCCCCGATGGCGCGCCGCGTCGAGCTGCCGGCGCACCTGCCCGACGTCGCCGCCACCGCCGCCCTGGTCGTCGACCTCACAAACTCCCCCCTGTACCCGATGGAGCCGCCGGGCGCGCTGATTTTCCGGCCCGCGGCTGACGCCGACCCGTTGCCGCTTGTGGTGGTGGCCGCCATCCAGCGCGGGCTGATGCTTGAGGCGGTCCGACTCTGTGGAGAGCCGTCGCTCCATGGTGCGCACGGCCCATGACGCCTCCTCGACTGCGATAGTGGGAAAACCCTTTCTGTGCTTTAATGGGTGATTTTCCAGGTTGGCCGCCGGTTCACCCGAGAAGGCAATGGATACAGGAGCGACGACGATATAGTGAATTATTATATTAAACTACTTCCACGGCATATCTGTTCTGAAGTTAAAATCTGATTCCTGGGACAAGTTGAATACATGCACATTGTGTATTGCAGTAGCTACCCGCACACTTGCGCATATGTTACTTCTAGTATGTATGCATTGTATTCTTTATACTGTTTAATTGTAATCTCTTAATCACACTCCTAACCAGTCAGGTCACTGTGAACGATTCAAACCACATGGCCAGACGGCTTGCGGTGAGTTATATTGCCAAATGTGCCGCATTCACAACAGGGCTGGTGATGTGGTTGGAGGAACAAGGCCAGGCATGCGTGGAGTCCGCGTTGTTGACGCTGTCAATGTCGGAGGCCGAGGGTGGAGAGCCAGCCGAGGGCGGCGATGATCCGGACGGCGGGGATGAGGACGAGGGCGACAACTCCGAAGATGATGAGGACGACGAAGTGTTGCCTACTCTGGGCGGCGGTGACAAGCCAGGGTTTGCGCACATGACGCTGCGCGAGCTTGAGGCCATTCCGCGGCGGATGATTAAGGAGGGCGGGCGCTACGTGGATCCGGTGGAGCAGCTGGAGCGTGACAAGGAGCAGTGGCGCCGCGAACGGAAAGCGATCAAGGAGGACCGCCGGCTGGTGCGTTTGGTTGGTTGCCGAAAACCTGCCTGCGCCATTCCAATGTGAATCCAATGTGAAGAACCTAATACTCGCTTGTGTCGACATTCCGATTTTCAGCAACCTTTGGCTCCAGAATTTATTCAGTACTTTGCAATCGAACCCCGTGTGTATATATATAAATACATAATCCATTCCTATATGTCAATATTATCTACCGTCATTTATCATCATGCGCGGCAATAAATAACCCTATGTATATATATAAATACATAATCCATTCCTATATGTCAATATTATCTACCGTCCTTTATCATGCTGCCCAGTCGCGAAAGGTCGCAATAACTGTGCAATTCGCAATTATGCATGAACGACTGGTTTGGCGGCCCCGTCTATCCGCAGGCTCGTATCGCAAAGGAGCGAGCCAAGCAGCAGCGCGCCAGCCGGAAGGAGGCCGGCGACCTGCCGGGGCAGGTGGCCGCCGCCGAGGTGGAGGCGATGGCTGCAGAGGAGGAGGCCGCGCGAGACGCGGCGGACGCGGAGGAGGAGCGCCGCGCGGCGGCGGAAGCTGCGCGGGCCGAGGCGCGCTGGGCGGTGGAGCTGGAGCGAACGGCCCCGGGCGCGAGCGATCGACTTGCGCGTGGCCTGGAGGAGTGGTGCAGCAGCCAGGTGCGTGTCGGAGAGCCCTGTCAAATCTCGAGCGTCGCGAGAGCAGAAAATATCTCAAATACCGCGACTGTTTCGCCCAGTCGGATTGCTTTAGTACTTAACTAACCGAGGTATTGGTACACATATCATGTGCTGGCCTGCTCCTTTTACAATCAACAAAACTGATAATACTCCGGACACGAAATATACGAGTTTCATTTGGGCGAGCAGTAGATATCCGCAGCTCTGATGACACGCGGAGGCATCCCCCGTTTCCACCCTGCGACAGGCTCCTGCGACCGTGAAAATGAGGCAGCAGCGCGAGCGGCTGCCCGCCTGGGAAAGTCGCGCCAAGATCGCGGAGGCGGTGAGGAGCAGCCGTGTCGTGGTCATTGCTGGCGAGACGGGCTGCGGGAAGACGACGCAGGTGGGCCGGCCCAGGGGAACCCGACAAGAGGCCAGGCGAAAGGGCGCACGAACGCGGCGGCGACCGGGGGGGGGGGGGGGGGGGCTCTTTACCTCAGAGGCTCCACAAACATGATAATGTGCCCGTACCTGGTACGCACGTTTGATTTCCGTGCGCCCGGCGAACACGCCTTGCTATTAAACCAGATGCAAACGAGTAGTATTCTGTTTAAACCGTTTATAATAAGCCTCGGACCTTGAAATCGGACATTCGCATTGTGTTGCTCGAGGGTGGTCGACCCATTTGAATGCTCTCGTGAACTCTGCCACCCCCTCCGACCCCCCCCCCCCCCCCCCCCCCCCTCCTCCCTCCACAGGTACCGCAGTTTATCCTGGACGACGCCATCCAACGGGGCGAGGGCGGCCGCGTCAGCATCATCTGCACGCAGCCACGCCGTATCAGCGCCACAAGTGTGGCGCAGCGCGTGGCAGCGGAGCGCGGCGAGCAGATAGGTGGCACCGTCGGATATCAGGTGCGCCATCCCGAGCCACCTCAGAGAATAATGTCGGCCGGTGACATCGTGTCGACGCCCACTGAGTGCTGCCGGCATCATCGATCCACTTCTGCCTGCCGCCTGCGTTATGATCGATCCCGACTCGTGTCGACCTGGCCGGCTCGGCTTTGTTCGCTCATTGTACAATCAGTCGAGGAAGCTCTTGCGGACCATGGTAGTAAGTGTTCTCCTCCCACATGTCCGAATCCTTTGAGTCTCTCCGATGCCTCCCCTCCTTCGTTGACAGACGATCGGGGCAGCCCTTCGGCCTTTCCCCCTGCCATCCTTCTCGACCGATGTGTGGCGAAGTTCTGTGTTGAAAAGCGACAGAATATTCTGTGACAGTATTATTGATTCATGAAAATGCTTTCAGATTTTTTCAGATGTGGTAATCGTATTTCATGATTTCCCATGTAGTTGTGTGGAAAGATGCATCTCAAGGTCGGATTGGGACCGTAGCCAATGTTACTTTCTCACAACTTCTGCCAGTGCAATTATTTGCGCGTACAGCTGACCTGCTGTACCGCTGCAGATCCGGCTGGAGAAGAAGGGAGGCGCTGCAACGCGCGTGATGTTCTGCACCATCGGCATCTTGCTGCGTCGCCTCATTGACGACCCTACGCTTGTCGGCTGCACCCACGTCATTGTCGATGAGGTTCCCCCCCCCCCCCCCCCCGCTCCCCCCCCCCCCCCCCCCCTTGTCACCTCCGCTCCGTGCCCTGGCTTGACTGATCCAGTCCCGACCTCACCATTGACTCACAAGAGCTGGCACAGTGAGTGGTATTCCCCGATAATGCCCCGGCGCGAGCAGCGCAGTCTCCGCACCATATTCATACACAATATTATAAATTATCATAAGGAGATGCATGTCCTCTCACCTACGGTATTGGGCCGAATTACATCGTCAAAGTCTGCATGCGAAACGACTCCTTGAGGTCATCGCTGGTGCGAATCTTCGCGGCCTTCACCGAGGGCCCAACATTCTTGGCGTGGCCGCCGCTGCTGGCAGGTGCACGAGCGCAGCCTCGACTCGGATTTCCTGCTGGTGCTCCTGCGCCGGTTATTGGCGCAAAAGCCAAGCTTGAAGATTGTGCTCATGAGCGCCACGCTGAACGCCGACGCATTCTCCTCCTACTTTGGCGGCGGCCCCGTGAGAGCCCCCTATCCCCCAATGCCATGCATGCTTGTACTGATATTATGCATATCTGTATTAATTGGACATATTTGCATTGTCCACTTACACCTAGCCTGTCCAATTCGAACGCCGTAGACTTTTTGATTCCCGTGCCCCAATGTCTTATCGTCAACACCATCTAACGCACTACGCGTCCCCTCGCCCCGCCGCGTTACAGGTAATTACCATCCCTGGCTTCACGCACCCCGTGAAGGAGCTGTATCTAGAGGACGTGGTGCAGCTGACAGCCTACGCGCTGCCGCCCGGCAGCGAGTTTCAGCGCCAGCGTGCCCCGGCGCAGAACACCGAGGAGATGGCCGCCATCGCCAAGCTGCTACAACAGGGGTGAGCTGTGCCCTTGCCCACCCGCGTGCCCGCACCACCTTTACGCCCTGCTGTGCCGGTATGGCTGTGACACAAACGACGCCGGGAAACCTGATGCCAGGGCATGTTGGCACATCCGCGCGGGAGGCGGCATCATGCCACCGCTGGCACCTAGTTTGAACCCGGTCTGGTCAATACGACATGAACGGGCGATGGTTACTGCGTGTGCAGTTTTGTATTTAAGCAGGCTGCACACTGTTTTTTTTAGTTATCTGGTTCTCCGCCATGGATTGGTGTTCCCATGCTCAACTACGTAGTCTTTTTTTCCGAGGAGTTGTCCGTATGAATGTACGCCTTGTCTGCACGAATCACACGATCTGCGGTTTCCAGAATGATGCGACCCGCAGTGACGCGCTTGCTGCTGCTGTTACTCTGACTGCCATGGCATGCTGTTGCAACTTTGTGGTAGGCTCATTTATTGCAGTATTTTGCGCATTTATTCCTGAGCTGGACCGAGTATGTGCCCGCGCGGGTGCGCTCGTGGCGGGTCGACATGCACCGATTGACATGGGTGTGCACGATTGGCACGGCCGCCGCCAGGTATTCGGCCAACACGGTAGCAACGCTGCGCCGCATGGACCCCGACAAGATCAACTACGAGCTGCTCACGGCCGTGGTCGCCTGGATCTGCAAGAGCGGCGGCCCCGGCGCGGTGCTCGTCTTCATGCCCGGCCTGATGGAGATCACCACGCTGCACACCGCGCTCAGCGCCAACCCTGTCATAAAGGCCGCCACGCGCAACGGCGCCTTCCTCATCGCAATGCATTCCGCGCTGAGCTCCGCTCAGCAGAACGCTGCGTTTTCCATTCCGCCGGATGGCGTGCGCAAGGTGGGGCACACTGATGCTGACAAAGGGTACATATATCTACGAGTGCCAACATCCCTATAACAAAGACCCTTATCACAAGGCTCACACTGGCCTTGCCTGCAAGGTATAACAGCATTCGCTGTAGCCCCAAACAATTTCCTCTAGGATTCACCTATGGCAGATGTGGCAGGTACTTATTCGCAGCATTCTTATTACCGTGTCGGCATCCGTGCACATAATCCCCACAAGCTCTGCCACTCCGCCAATTTCCGAACTGAGAAAGCCATGGGAAAGCATGTCCACTGAGATGCGGCGTGCTGTGTGGTGTGCGGCTCAGATTGTGGTGGCGACAAACATCGCCGAAACCTCCATCACCATCGAGGACTGCACGTTTGTGGTGGACACCGGCCGCGTGAAGGAGAACTCCTACTCGCCCGCCACGCACATCTGCTGCCTCCTCGAGCGCTGGACCTCCCGTGCCAGCGCCAAGCAGCGGCGCGGCCGAGCGGGCCGCGTGGCGCCAGGTGCGGCACCCATCATGCGCCCTCAACCGAAACAGCCCGACTGCCAATTCGAGCTGTGCACACACTTCCCCAGCACTGCGCTACGCTCTTTGGGTTTTGTTGTAAGAGGCTCTTGGCCACAATCCCGGGGCTACGTTGGATGTGTATCGGCTTCCGGACAGAAAACGGTGTGCGTAAAAGGAGTTCTTTGTTAGGGGTTATTCGTGCGTTTTTGTAGCTGCCAGGTGTCAAAATGATGTCAACTCTCGACTTATCATGGCAATGGACAGCAAACGCTCGCTCAACAAGTCTCGATTGTATGGCAACATAATCGAACCCATTGTAGATACTGCCCTCGAGGTGATAGTTGCGCCGACATGCCAAATGGCGGGCCAGGAGATCTCAGCTGGCATTGCGAAGTGCGTACCCGTTGCCACTCGAGTGCCTAGTGCTGAAGCCGGTCGGCGAGTAACGGTCACCCAAGTCTGACGCAACCCCATCTACGATATTACATATTGCCCCTTTTTGTGGAGTGTTATACTATTCTGAGATCGGGGTTTTTATGTCCAAAGAGAGGAGTGGGGCGGGGGATGCTGTTGCGTGAATGCACCCGACTCACTGGCATGTTTCCTCCTGTGCCTGCTGTGGGTGTTGTACCGAAATTTTGTTACACCCAACTCGACGTTACATATGGCAGGACAGCAGCCCTCGTTCAGCTGGTCCGTGGTCACATGATTCCGGAACTTGATGCAGTTCGCACCTGTTATGTGCCGTTCCACTCGCTGTCCCCACGCAGGCACCTGCCTCCGGTTGTTCACGCGCTGGGCGCATGAGCATGTGCTGGAGGCGTACCAAGAGCCCGAGATCATGCGCGTGCCGCTGGAGGGGCTGTGCCTACAGGCAATGCCCCCCCCCCCCCCCCCCCCCCCCCCCCCCCCCCTCCACCCTGGAGCCCACTATGCCACGACACCCTTGCTTCCTGCTTTTCCCTCCTGCCCGTCAAAGCCCGTTCTTTTGGCCAGGAAGGATAGGCCAGCGCTTGGCCCCACTGAGGTCACTTACTTTGTCGTGCGACGGGCGTGTCTTAACTGCAGATCAAGATGCTGCGCTTCCCCGGCGGCGTCGAGGGCTTCCTGGGCAGCGCGATGCAGTCGCCGGACAGAGCCGCCCTGTCTGCGGCGCTACAGGCGCTCAAGGCGCGAGCTGTCCCCGCTGTTGCACCTTCCCTTATCATCCTTCTGCACGACTCGCGGCGGCGGGGGTGTACCTCCCTCGCCCTCTCTCTCTCTCTCTCTCTCTGTCTGTCTTTCTCTCCCTCTCTCTCCCTCGCCCTCTCTCTCTCTCTCTCTCTCTCTCCCTCTCTCTCCCTCTCTCTCCCCCTCCCTCTCCCTTCCCCTCCCCTCCCTCCCAGATGAACTGGTGCGTCCTCTTGGCATGTGGCCCGGGGGACACAGAGAGCGGGTGGGGGGGGGGGGGGGCAATAGTTACGCGCAAGCGAAAACTGTGCTTACGGTAGGCCATTGATGGACTGACATTTTGCGGGCGGTCGTGCGCAGGACGTGGGGGCGCTGGACCACGCGGAGAACCTGACACCGCTGGGCAAGCACCTGGCGGTGCTCCCGGTCGACGCGCGGGTGGGCAAGATGCTGCTGATCGCTGCCATCATGGGCTGCCTCGACCCGGTGCTCACCGTCGCGGCGGCCATGTCGTCGCGGTCGCCGTTTGTGGCGCCGCTCGAGAAGCGCGAGGAGGCGGACCTCGCCAAGCGGAGGTGCGTCTCTGCCCCATAGCGTCCTCTCCACAAAGCGTCCACATCAAGTATAGATAGGAGATCAAGATAGGTTGTATTTGGTAGATTAGTTATTAGTATTATAGATTGACGCGACGATCTTTAATTGCATATAAACTATTTTCTTCAATTTTCACGATGCGCTTTACTTGTGACGTGAATTGATTGTTCGTATGAGCCTGAGTTGCATAAACGGGAATTAGATCCCCATGTTCTTGATCTACAGCCACGGTGCCAATGAATCATGCTGCTTGAATTTAGAAGCAGCACAGCCTCGACATGGAACGCCAATTTCCACACCCCCATCACCGGAAGCCCCACGCCCCTCCCCGTGTCTCCTCAACTAACATTGTGGCACGCATGGCTGCGGCCGCAGCTTTGCGGACTGCAACTCGGATCATCTGGCGGTGATGCAAGTGTACCAGGTGCGCCCCTCGATCTTGACCCCCCCCCCCCCCCCTGGAGCCTCAATCTAACTGCATTTGGGTCCGACAATGCA
Source organism: Tetraselmis striata (assembly GCA_006384855.1). Classification (NCBI taxonomy): domain Eukaryota; kingdom Viridiplantae; phylum Chlorophyta; class Chlorodendrophyceae; order Chlorodendrales; family Chlorodendraceae; genus Tetraselmis; species Tetraselmis striata. The sequence continues at coordinate 47,514 of VCJN01000041.1, read as the reverse complement.
CATGAGGCAATCAGAAGTGAAAGACGGCTTGCCATCGATGCCTCAATGATGAACTTTTAGTGGTAAGACATAAGTGGTGTGTCATTAACGGGACATAATCGGTATGTCCTCAGGGGGACAAAACTGGTGTGATACCGTAGAGGCAATATTGATGTGTGGTCAGCGGGACAAAGTGGGTCTGTCATCAACGGGACGAAATCGGTATGTCGTCAGCGGGAGAAACTCGATGATTAAACCGATTGCGATTGACATGCAATGCCAAGTCTCCGACCCGTGTGCTACTCATAGCGCCATGAATAAGGGATGTCAAAGCAGTGGATCTACGTGAGCATGGAAGCCCGGAACATATGACGTGAAGAGGATGCGTGATGCGCCTCTCGCTATGACCATTAAGTGATTGGGCGACTGCCGCAGGAGTGGTTGTCCGCCCGCTCAGCAGGCCGAGGCGCGGAGCGCACCTTCTGCCGCGACTCATTCGTCTCGGGGCGCGCCCTGGAGGAGATCTCCGACCTGCGGCAGCAGTTTCGCTCGCTCCTTTACGACGTGGGCTTCATGGGGGCCGGCAGGGGCCGCGGCGGCGGCGGCCGCGGAGGCCGCGCGAGCCGAGGGCGCGGCGGCGGCGGTCACACGCGCGCCGTGGACACGGAGGACGCCGCCAACGCGCACGCCGCCAACCGCAACCTCGTCCTCGCGGTGATATGCGCCGGGTTGTATCCCAACGCCGTCCGCGTCGCCGGCAATGTCGGCGGGGGCTCAGGTGAGAAGCAATTGTCGTGCGGGGAGCTAAATACACAAAATACATGCACAAGTTTGAGCAGTTTGACATTCACCCCGATGCGTCTTCACACCTCCCACCTCATGTGAAGGTGCCCGCACCTCCCATAGTTGTGGGTGGATAGGGTGATGCCGGCCCCAGACCACATGTGCACTTTGAGGCCGGACACCCTCTTATTCCCAAACTCACACTTGTGCACAGCCGCGTCTCGAGACTAATTGATCTAATCCAACCCAATGCCGCTTCGGGGCCGTGGTTGTGGACAAGGAGGTAGTCGAGACTACATGCAGAGGGGGGGGGGGGGGGGGGACCACAACTCTTGGCCGCGGTTGCTCTCGGGGAGCATGATCGGGACAAGAACAAGTACATGTGTGCCACACTGCAAGGCCGTATCGCTGGCACAAAGGCCATGGCATTATCATCTCGGTGAAATTCATTTCAACATGGCTTGCAAGGAAGTGTCCCAACATGGACACCGCAGATCGACCGGGCCAATAAGTATTTGTAAATACACTCTTCACATAAACCATTGATCTCGATTATTTGGAATATAATGATAAACGAAATAATTGTGTATGGGCTTCATGGAGAATAGAAATCTCATTGATATTTCAGTCGAACTATCGGTCTTTAGTCGCTCGTCCAATAAAAAGGTCGATGCAGACCCCTTGCGGGCACGTCCCTGTGGGATTACCCGTGAGGCGGACATACTTTTGCCCTGGTGCTGACATGACGCGTGCGCCTTCCGGCCAGGCGGCAAAAGTAGCGGCAAGGAGCCTCCAAAGCTGTTTGCGCGCAGCGCCACGCGACCGGGCGACGAGCCCGTGGCCATCCACCCCTCCTCCGTCAGCTTTGGCGTCACCAAGTTCCCGTCCCGCTGGCTTGTGTACCTCGAGAAGGCAACCTCCCCCCCCCCCCCCCCCGCCCCAACCTCCCCTCCGGCACCCCTTCCATCCTTGACCCTCCCACTTATCGCCACCCACATACCCAATAAACCATGCGCAGCGCCAGCGGCTCCTCCCGGATGACATTGTTTAGCCTGGTCCACCACGCTCCAACAGGGAGGCGGGGGTATCGGGTCAACATCGCCCAAACTGGGCATTTTCGGACAGCGGTCAATATATTACGGGATGGTCCGCTGCTCGGCACCCAGGTACCTGATCATAGAGCGGACGTTACCCTGGTGAGCGCTGCTGCGGCCGGAGGTTTTCATGTCGAGCCACGGCTGAGCTGTGACTGCACTCTGCTTGGCTCATTGCAGGTCAAGACATCGGCGGTGTACCTGCGCGACGCCTCGCCCGCCACGCCCTATAGCCTCCTGTTGTTTGGCGGAGATGTCCAGGTACAGGACTCACCGCATGCCCCCCCCCCACCCCCCCTTCCCCCCCACTCTACCTGACCCCTCCTCCCTGTCTCTCCTCAGTCACGCCTCTCATCCTGCGCCCCTCTCGTTCAAGCCCCACACACGCACACACACACACACACACACACACACACACACACGCACACACACGCACACACACACACACACACACACACACACACCCACCCACACACAGCTGGCCCCTCGCGTAACGTAAGTCTTCGTAGCGCAGCGTTACATTTCCGGCATGAAGCGGCGCTTCCCGGTGGCCGTTCGATTGTGTATCACAGTGTGTGCTTGTGGTCATGCGGTACCACGTGGACCATGATGTTCCTTCCCTGCTCCTGCCCGCGTCATTGCTTTTTAATTGCCGCATTGAATTGTGTTGATTGATGCGCCAATGCTAGCAGCTCTCTTGACTTGTTTTTTAGTATGGGAGGCAGGTTGTAAAAATGCTTACAAGGTTTGCGTGTATGCCAGCCCCTTTCTTAGTGCCTTCCAACCATGCGAGAGCTGTATTTGCTTGCCTCTTGGTACGCACCGCGCTGACTTTGCTTCTCGTTTTGTTGTTCCCCACAGGTGCAGCACACCGCCGGCACGGTCACAATCGACAGGTGGGCGACGCTGCGCTGTCAGCCGCGTACCGGCGCGCTGTTCCGCATGCTGCGCGACCGGCTGGACGCGTTGTTGGACGACAAGATCCAGAACCCCAAGGTGGACGTGTGGACACTGGGTGGGCCGCTTATCCGGGCGATTGTGCAGCTACTCTCAAGCGAAAAGGCGCTCAGCGGCTGATGCAGTAGACGACTTGGAAATAGTGTAGCAAGAGGGGGGGTCCTTTAGGTGTTATCTTCATACCATAGCATGCCAGTGGCGCACACTGCATGGCCATTTCCAATGTGTACGACATGCGCAACCGGTGTGACTGCATGTCTATGGTTGACTCTTCACCAACCCAAATTACCCACACATGCATTCACGGGTTTTATGATGCGCCGCCATACATTGTGTGGGTAGATAGGCAGGTTCAACACTTGAAACCAAAGGATTTCATCAGGGTTAACATTGAGGCGTCAATGCCCTGTCCGGAAAATGGGATCCACGATGTAGCTCCGCCACGCCGCACCACCATGTATTCAACAATTCACCCCGAGGTGGAGGAGTGCGACACCACGGTGGAGGCCACAGGGGACGGCGCGCTCGGGCACAATGCCACGATGGATATCTTTTGGGTTTGATGGAGCACGACGGGCCGTCCCTTCACGTCTGCCGCACGTCAAGGCGATTGTGGGGCTTGAGGTGCGCTTCGACAAGATGCACGCGTACATCACTGATACGGCGGCCGCGCACCGCATGCCCCGGTCGACATCGAGTGGCCCGACATGGATGGCGACCACCGCATCCCGGTCCTCAACGTGCCGCTCGGATCGCAAGGGTATGTGCATGCCTACATGCGCATGCATACAAGGCGGAGGCGCTATACACGAGGAGGCGTACGCCAGCCTGAGCAAGGTGATGTCTGTCAAGCAGGTACACCCATCTCACTACGTCGCCACGCGTGGTCCCTACTCAAGCAACCACCGCATGCAACACGGGGTATGGGCTCCGCAATTACCCCCTTGTCCGAAAGTGGAGGCCTTCACGGAGGCGGTCCGACTGCAACTGTCCTCACAAGGGTCAAGCTAGTGCTAGGAGTCTTCTTTGATCCCTCCACTTACGGCACTGACACCAATGCGGTGGTCATTGATTTCTTGGCGGTCCTTTTGCACGACACGGAAGGGCGGGCAGCTGCTTTGAGCGCGGATTTAGCGGCCAGGGCGCGCGCCAGGCTCCACCTCCACACTCGGTTGAAGGGAGTCAACATCCCCCATATGACTGCTATTGTCCGTGATGCCGCCTTCATCGGCTCCATGAACAACCTCCTCGCCTAGTGGCTCTCTAGGAACTCAGACTGCCCCCAACCTGCCCCCAACCTTTCTTTGACCCACACCTTGAGTCCGTCACTGGCCGAAGCAACTTCAACACAACTTCTGCTGCCGCCCGCCAGTATTATCACTTCTCAATGGCGCCCATGGGTCAACCAGCTACGGCGCGGCGGTGCGGGAGACTTGCGGGCACCTTCAGCCGTCTGCTGCTGGTCACCCCTGCGATGCAAATGCCCGTGTGGTGGAGCGGGAGGCAGAGTTAGGCTTCGCCGGGCTCGCAAAAGAAGCTGATCAACCCGACATGCCTTGCTAACAACACCCGGCTTCAGAATGAGGTGGGCACTCCCTTGTCACATGCAAGGAACGGATCTTGTTCGGCCAGCTCGATATGGCGTCGGGTACGTGGACGGTGGTCATTTCCACGGCGAATCTTCGGACGGTAAGACTCCACTTGGAAAGCACCCTCTTTAGCACCCCATCTGGATACCAATGTACTACAACAGCATCCCCCGGGCACCTGGTTGGCAGTAGACGACCGAGCCCAGCCTCGTTCCATGGCATGTATAGCCCAGCCAACATAAACGTGCCCGGATCCAAGCCACTCCCGATGGCTGGCGTCCTACGGAGGCGGGCGCGCGGCAGCCCATGAGTAAGTTGCGGGAGGTTGCTGCCGGATATTCATTTTTGATTGCCTAGCTCATACTTGGCCTGTTCATCATACTTGGCCCCTTATCACCATGCCCTGGTCGTGCCACGATTACCTGCAGTGATGAATTAAAGGGCGGTTGTCTTGATGGCCATGATATTTCGGCGTTGATATTTATGGTCTTGATATTTCAGTGTAAAGGTGGAGGTGCTGGTGGGGGGATCACATCCTGCCAGCATACATTACGGTTGCAATTTTCGAGTAGTGTAGCATCGAGAACGTGCAATTTTCGAATCGCCAGTATTGAGGAAAGTCGATATAATTGAGGATAAATTCAGGGGAGCCGCCGGTATAGGGGAGTAGTTAGTTAGATATCGAGAACGCGTACCGGGACGAGGACAGGTATTACGACCGCGTACATTGTCGATATCGTCATCCGTCCAGCAGCAAATAGTTTCAGGCTTAACAGTTTCAGCAAATAGTCTCTCCTTGCCTGGAAACCTTCCGTAAGAATTAGTTGCATTCAGTTCTGTTTGTAGTGCGCATATGTTGTAGCACTGATGTAAGGATATTAAGTTGTTCAATATCCAGCAGCAGATAGTCGCTACGCAACGTAATCCTGAAATCGTCGATTCGTCGCCATCGATCGGTCATCGTCACCATGCTGACGTCAGTGGCAGCGCCGCGCCCTCTTATTACTAATATATTTACATGAGCTAGCAGCAGAAGGCGCGATATCAGGAAATCACCAAAAATAATAATAATCAGGAAGGTCCTCTACAGCGACTGCGAGGTGGAAGCAGCAACATGAGAAGACGCAGACTAATATCCAATCGCTACTTAGTAGCGGCGGTATTTTCTTCTCCATTCATGCCATTTTTGGTGTCGTGTCGTGTTATTTGGTGTCGCCACACAACATTTGCTATATGTGCACGACACATGCACTTTGCTGCCTACACCCATTTACATTGGGGCGCGATTGGCCTGGCCTTGGGGCTGAGCTTGAATTTTACTCCAGGGCCTTCATCCCCGTGTGGTAGCCTAGCGCAGTATAGCCAAATATCATGCCATGTATTTCTTACCAGGTATAATAAACTGCGCGGCTTCGTACAAATAGGCCTTCGTACTGGTACATATTGTATACGATTGCATGTAAATCGTCGTCTGTCGTGGCGGCGGTACGACTGCTAGGAGTAACTGGTACCTGTAGCCTGCCTGGTCGCATTCCCCGTACCCCTGCTACTCGTACGCGGAACTCGACCAGCGCAGGATGATTATTATTATTATAGCGAGTAAGGATTACACACCGGCATTATTTGGGCACACGCGGACTGGCGCGCGGGTCGCACGACCGGCCTATAAATATCGGCGGACGACGGCAAAGTGGTAGCCCATATCCAGTTCCATGCGCCGGATCAACTGCCGCACCGTTCCGACTGGACATCATCTCGTACTCCGAGGTACAGTGACACCTTTCCGGGATGGTGTATTTTCTTTACCCCTGCCTCCCTGACGATGTTCTGTTTGGAACTAGCCGCCCGCTTTTGTTCCTGACGAAGCAACTGGTATCGTCTGCCGTCACGAGAGAGTGCGGTCACCGCCGCGTCGTCCACGTGGGGGGCGTCGGTACCCCTCGCAACAGTTCCCTAAAGAGATGCCGAAACCCCAACCACACTCTACACGTTCGCCAGCAGATATATATAGAGATGTGCGACCACCACCCCCGCTCGCTTTTATTTGTCGCCCGCCGGCTCCTCCCGTATAGGCATGTAGCACCGTACTGCGCGCGCGCAGTACAGGGGACAAATACGACATCGGCCCGATTTCAGAGGCGTTTTATCACCGACGGGCTTCCCGACGTGCTCAGTGCACGCAAACTTTTCAAACTGGCTCAGTCCCTTCCGTATGCGAGTTGGCCACGCGACCAGGGCCTGTGCTGCCGGTATACTCTCCTTGCCGCTGCGGCATATCGCAATCCCTCTTGTTGGCATCCAAATCGCCCAGTTCGAGGTGCGACATGACGTTTTGCTCTCGTCGGCACCGGAGGCGCACCGCAGGCGTCGTGCGAAGAGAGACGGCATATCTTCAGAGCGAAGACCTATATACCTGATATGAAGTCCCATCGCCTCGTGTGCCGGATTTCGTTCTTATCGAGGACACAACTTTGCGGCCGTGACCAATCTATCCGACGTAGCGCTAGCTTATTGTGCTGCTCCTGATCATGTTGCTACGTCGCTAACAGGTCGTAAGCTGCGCTACGGCGGCTACGCCTTCGCGCCACCTGTGGATATGACGGCATCGTCCAGAACCGTCGTCCGCGCGGCTGTCCTGCTGGCGCTGCTGGCTTCCGCGACCGCCGGCTGCCCTTTCGCGCTCCGCCAAGGGGCCGCCGTGGATGACGCTACAAGCGGGCGGCGACTGCTGCAAGAGACAACCGCGATAAACTCGGCGCCGGATGGCGGCGCGGTGCCGGAGGGAGGCTTCGAGGCGGTGCAGGAGGACCTGAAGGCGTTCTTCACCGACTCGCAGGCCTTCTGGCCCGCCGACTTCGGGAACTACGGGCCCTTCATGATCCGCCTCGCGTGGCACTGCTCCGGCACCTACCGCACGAGTGACGGCCGCGGCGGCTGCGACGGCGGCCGTATCCGCTTCTCCCCCGAGCTCTCCTGGATGGACAACGGCAACCTCGACAAGGCCCTCGCGCTCCTGCAGCCCATCAAGGACAAGTACGACGCCTCCCTGTCCTGGGGCGATCTCATCATCCTGGCCGGCACCACTGCGATCGAGTTCATGGGCGGCAAGACGCTGGGCTTCTGCGGCGGTCGCGTCGACGACGTCGACGGCATGGCTAGCATCCCGCTCGGACGCTCCGACTACCAGGAGGCCATCGCGCCGTGCCCTGTCGACGGCGCGTGCGAGGCGCCGCTGGGCCAGACGACTCTCGGCCTCATCTACGTCAACCCGCAGGGACCGATGGGCCAGCCCGATATCAACGGTAGCGCGCTCGACATCGAGACCAGCTTCGGCCGCATGGGTCTGAATTTCAGCGAGACGGTGGCCTTCATCGGCGGCGGCCATGCGTTTGGTAAGAACCATGGCGCGTGCCTGGACCCGCCTTGCGACAATGGGACTTACACCAGCGGCCTTGAGGGATCCTGGACCACTCGCCCCACCGAATGGACCAACGAGTACTTCACCAATCTGCTGAACTTCGAGTGGGAAGTTGGCACCGGCCCCGGCGGCCTCTACCAGTGGGCTCCCAAGACTGCCGACGGCTCTGAGGGCCCCCCGGTGGTCATGCTCACCAGCGACCTGGCGCTGGCGAATCACCCCAACTTCGCCCCCTACGTCGAGAAGTGGGCCGCTGACATCGCTGACCTTGAGGACGCCTTTGCCGCCGTGTGGTACAGGGTGACCTCCGCCGACATGGGCCCTGCGGTGCGCTGCATGGGCGATCTGGTGGCCCCGCCGCAGCCCTGGCAGGGAGGTCTTCCCCCAATGCCCATGTCGATGCCTGATTACGCCGCTGCAGAGGCCGACATCCAGGATGTCATTGCGGCAGACCCGGCCAATGCCGCTATGCTCATGGACCTTGCCTACAAATGCGCGTCCACGTACCGTGCCACTGACAACAAGGGCGGCTGCAACGGCGCTCGTGTGCGTCTCTCTCCTGAGAGCGAGTGGCCGGAGAATGCCGGCACTGCTGATGCGCTCGCCCTCCTGCAGCCTATCAAGTCTGCCTACGCCGACATGTCCTGGGCTGATCTCATCGTTCTGGCTGGCACCAAGTCGGTCCAGGAGAGCACCGGCATGGACACCGCCTTTTGTGGCGGCCGCGTGGATGTGGACAGCAACGGGGAGTACAGCCATGACCTTGCGCCGCGCCACTACTCCCCCATGAGCGTGTCCCTGGAGGACGACATGCGGGTCAAGGGTCTGGAGCCTCGCGAATACATCGCGCTCATGGGCGGCCTGCACAGCGGGGCCATCGCGGGCAACTTTACGGAGCGTCTGGCCCTGGGTGTGGATCACTTTGAGCAGCTGCTGAGCAACTCGTCGTACGGCACGGCCATGGAGCGTGCCCTCAACGACAACCCGGAGTGGGTGCTCATCATGGAGGAGTTCAGGGATGATGAGGAGGCATTCAAGACCGAGCTGTCCGCGGCTTGGACGAAGCTCATGAACGCAGACCGCTACGAGACAAACTGCTCCGCTCGAGCTTTCAGTGCGCCGCCATCTGGTGCGCCGCCCTCATCCGCCGCCGCCTCGAGTTTCACTGGCATGATGATGAGCTTCGCCACCATCGTGCCGTCCATCATGTCCTTGTTGCTGGCCCCGTAAGCCTCTGTTCCCCAATCCTAAACTATGACCCGATCCTCCGTTCGGATATTATATGAGAGGAATATATGCACATGAGAGATATTAGCAAGGACTCTGTAGGGACTATTCCAAAGTTGGGTATGTGCCAGGCTATGAGTTATTTAAGTGATATTGGCATGCCTGACAACTATGTAATCGAAACTCCTGTGCAAAGTGCTGTGGCAGCGGGAGAAGTGAGCTGACGCATAGAAGCGTGATGCATCCACTCTTGGCGCACGCTGTGTGTTGCCTACTGAACCCTCTCACCGGCGTTGGCAGTGTCTTGGAGCCGCTGGGCGTTCTTGTTGCCTCAGCCACTCATCCAAGCCTCCCTCGGCGCCATGGTTCGACGGTGGTTTAGGTGAGACTCGGGGGCGGTGCCCTCAGCAAGGCGGCGAGTTCAGCTTATTTGGAGGGCAAAATCCTGCTGATAAGCTGCTCGCGGCGGCGAGGACGAGCCGGTGGGACTGCAGATCAAACAACGCCTGGAGATTGTGGGCCAAGGTGCGAGCTCAAGCGCATTTGCAGTGTACGCATGGCAGCAAGCAGGTCGTCGATTCAGAGCAGTCACACGCCCTAGGAAGAGCGCCCATTATTGCGCGTACAACCTCGCATTGAGGTATGCCACTGATACTCTGTATTATCTCTGGGGGCTGGGGGTAACTCTCATCCGGCAGAGCGCCAGCAAACCCTTCCTACCTTGCCTGACCCCCGTCACGCAGCGCCTGCTGCATGCGCCAAGTCAAGCGACGTGGCGATGGAGCTGGTTTACCTCCAGGACCAGGTGGACGTGGCAGCGCCTGTGCGGATGGTCATCCACTCTCTTGCGCTGACATTCGATGATTGATTCGGAGAATGCCGCCGGCGTGCGGAAGAGTGCGGCGAGAGTGGTGGATGGAGTGGAGGTGGAGCACGCTAGGGGAGAGGGCATTGAGGGGGACACATGGGCATTCTTTAGCATGCACAGCTGCCATTGTTTTTACCCCATGTGGCGGCATCAATCGTGGTATAGCTGAGTTAGGCAGAGCCCTGGACCAGCCCGCCGTAGCAGACTAACCAGTCTATTACGATGGTAGGTTGACATTTGGAAATATAATAGTTTAGAAAAAGAACATGTAAAAATAGTTTGGATTAATTTCAAAGAAAATGGACATCCATCTTTGTTGTAATGAGAATTTATTTCGGAAGCACTAAGGACATTGTTTTAGTTTGTATCGCCCATTTATTCAGGAAAAACAGTTCCTCAATGAATGGGCGCACACTTAGTGTTGCAGTTTCAAATTAGATAGCAAAACATGAGTGCGGAAAAATGCACACTGATCAGACAACTTCAATCATAGTGGCATTGATTGCGACTATTGATTACGATGGGTGATCCGCGTCAGGCAACCCTGTCTTTCAGTGTAACTAAACACGTTAAAGCCGCGTATGGATACTCGTGTGGACGATAACAAATCGTCCACCGCAAACAGCAGTACTACCATACAACATATTTGCCCGGGGCAGTAGGAGAGCAACAGGAGTAATAATATGGATGGTCCTGTCCCGGGGGCGGGGAAAAAAAAACAAGTAATAATTATTAATAATTAATCTGGCGCAGGATGCAGCAGGCAGGATACGAGCCCCCTCATGCGCGTGACATGCGCGCACTCGTACTAGTATCCGTTGTGCCCGTATAGAATGTTACATCATGCATCCGTGCTGCCGGCGGTACTACTGGCACTTGTACTGTATTATGCCAAAGATAGCGCATCACATGTTACACAAAAGTATATCTGTCACAATTTCCGTTTTTCTGGGGCGCACTGTCGGGCGGGTAGTGCTGGTTTTTAAAGCGCATACGCCAAGCGCGGCCATGGGCTCGCGACGCAATATATATGTCGCAGGCAGCAACACCCCGAAGCATGTTTTCAGGGTACGGCACATAATTACCCTACGTAACCCTAGATGTACATCGCACACAGCATGCGATGTAGTAACGAATTTGTTTCCGGCAAGATGTAATCCTTAGCATTTCACCGATGCCAAACGTAAATGCGTCTATGTCTAGGCACTACCAGCATACGCGCACCGCATTCATCCACTCATTCATGCTTTTTTTGCCCCCAGGATATGACTGGCACCAGTGAAACCCTTGCAACGTCTCTACGACGCCCGCATAGGTAACGATCCAGATACGAAAAGCCATGGCTTTTTGGCTGGCCGCCCGGGGAACTGCGTATTGCGTAGGCGACGCTCCTTTATATTCAACAAGCAAATTGCCGAAGCATTCTGCAAGACTGATTGATTGATGGCCAGTGACAGAATTTCCAACACTATTGGATCACCGTCTAAAACACGGCCATCAAATGCCCGGCACTGACCACAAAAGGTCCGCCCTACCCGTTTGGGCGTCGGTCCATTCGAGGAATGCGAGTTGGGGCAAGCCCCCCCATCCCGCGAAGCAAAGCATTTCGGGAGTGCGATACATGTGCAACAAAAAAAGCAATGTGAGGGAGGGCCCAACGCCATAAGTGGAAAATTTTATTCCCATTCCTAGTAAAATCGGGCGTGAAAGGGGGGGGGGGGGTTAAGTCCTCAGCTGTTGACGCAATATAATAACCTGAATAATAATAATAAAAACCAATAACTCCGGAACTATCAACCCCAAATGACGGTGATACCCCCACCGCGGGCACTCCACCAACATATGCTCTAGAGTCGCAGGTTCACCTCTGCCACATGCAGGCATTGTTCAAGGAAGCGCTCAGGCATGGCATGACTCCGGGCCAATCGGCGGCAGTGGGAACTACTGATGGAGTACGGGTTGCAATCCCTTCGCGGCGCTAGTTCTATATCCATACCCCATACTTCACCCCCCTGAGTTAGAACCGGTAGTATACATGTTTTAAAGACAGACGCACGCACGTTAATAGGACTTCATGTCCCGTGCACCGACTGATACCGAATCGAGCGCCGCAATGGCGCGTTTACCCTTCTTAACCCGGTCGTCTACTATGTGCCGCATACCTAAATCCGAGTCCATGACCGTACCCAAATAAGACCTATATTCACTTACAACCGGTTCTCGTTCCCCCCCAAGCTGCCATCGGGCAGTTTGTTCGCATAACGCGGTCTCGTCGGAATATCGGCCTAAAGCCATCACCCCAGACTTAAGTACCTCAAACCCCATAAAATGGTCCTCCGCCCATTGCGAGAAGTGGGCGAACATGGCATACCGGCTATCGAGCGAGCCTGTGATACCAACAGCGTCGTCCGCGTACAACTGACCTGGCACCCGTAGTGGTTGCCTTGCCCCTAATGTGTCGGTGCTCCCATACTAAGGCTTGCTCGAGCAGGGAAGATGAGAATATCTGTACTACATGCGTCAAGCTTCATGAATGGGGTTCTAACACCTCAACTTCAAATCGGTGCCCCACGCGGCGGTGCAACGAGCCGGGTTCGGTACCGGGTGTGAATAACAAAACAAAGCGTCATTGTTACTTTCGGGCTGTGGCCCGAGCGTTTAAGCGGCGCTCTTCGTACTCGCACACGCCCGTGGGCAGATTTGATTCGCGCCGTCGGCACACTTCATCGTAGTGAGGCAGGCCCGCAACACGCGAGTGACGGTGCGCGGACTTGGCGCGGACTTAGCGGGTGCACGGGTGCGACTAAGTACCGCACACAGTCATGGCAAAGAAGGCATGGCATGACTCACAATGCCGTAGCCTAACACAATACAACGTAACGTAACACGACTTGCCATGACGAGACAATATTATGTCATGATGGAAAATAAGGCATGACCAGACACACAATGCCGTAGCCTAGCCTATTTAGCATAATTATAATACAACACATGACATGGCACGACTTGACATGATGAAACATGATGAAACATCACGAAACTGTTTTGCCATGGCAAAGAAGGCATGGTATGGCATGGCACAGTCGGCGCAATATACCACCGCATTACGCCATGCCATGCCATAATGGTGGGACGCTAGGTTATACGCGCTCCGCGAGGGGCGCAAAGAGAGCGAGGACCGCGGTACATTAGCGCGCACCGCGCGGTTCAGTGTCCGGCTCAATGATAAATGTTTCTCTGGATGTGAGAAGACACGTCTTTTCATAGTTATTCTGTGCTTGCAGAAACTGCGAAGTGAACTGGTGTGCGGACTTAGCGCGGACTGAGCGGGCGCCGGTGCGGGTGCGACAAAGGACCACACACATTTTACAGCCGCACTTTGACCTTATGTATCGAGCGCTTAAATTGCAATTGTTGCGTATTTTATTGTTGAATGGCAATAGTTTTCCGTTTTCTCGGCGCGTACTAGTGGACGGGTATCGCTGTTGCGCATACGCCAAGCGCGGCCATGGGCTCGCAACGCAAGACAGCCGTACTATCACCTCGCACCTTGCATGTTCTTAGAGTAGGGCATAGAAATACCCTAAATGTACACCGCGTAGTAAAAACCCATGTACTACATGCGATGTAAGTAACGCTGCATTTTAACCCGGCAAGATGTAGCATCAATTCACCAATACTTTTAGTAAATATGGAGATACGTATATATAAGGATTATGTATGTCCACCATACGTCACCACAGTCATTGTGTGACTACTAGCTTGAGGGAAGTTGAGGACATGTGCCCACCGGGCAACAATCGTTTTGGCGACATGCGGCGTGCAGCCTGCGAACGGAGATTAAGACCCGCCCTTTCATTATTTTGACGCATATAGTACGAGGTCAGTACTACGAGTACACCAGAATCCTGCGCGCGATGCTGAATGGAAAGGCTACATGTAACACGCTCCACATCACTGTTGGCTACCCTCTGCTGCTGTCGGCGTTTGTATGCGTCTCCTCAGCACGTCAGCCAGCTAATACGAGTGACCTCAAGCAGCACCGCCTTACCACGGCGGCGTAGCGCGAACAATTGACTGCTCCCACGGGTGACGGTGCCGCCAGAGAAGTGCGCGGCCAGCGCCGGTCCGGCGGCGCCCTTTAACCGAGTATAAAGGGCGGCCGCGGACCGGGGGCGCCTTCAGTTGTTGGAAGGCACCCGACTATATTGTCTTCTACGACTGGTACATTTTCGTTTATCTTCGACTACAAAAATTCAAATTTCTTCTGCGTTCTGTAGTGTGTTTGATCCCGGCACTCACCATGGCTCGCTCCGCGAGTCCGTCTTGGGCGTGGCTCCTTGTCTCGCTTGTGGTGCTGTCGCCTTGCTTTCTCGTCTCTGTTTTAGCAGTAGACAAAGTTTGAACTCGTTTGGAACGAGTTACTTGAGTCTCGCAGAGCTCTTCGCGAGCAACTCGTTTCGCGCGAAAATCATCTCACTGTCCTAGGTGGCGACACTCTACCTGCAGACGGGGTAGCTGAATCTCCCCCTCTCGTCGCCGCTAGACAGGCAGTTGCTGATACTTCTGCTGCTCTACTCCGTATCGAACGAGAGGTCTCTGAGCTTAGGCAGGCAGTCGCGTCGTCGAGCGGTCCGTCCACTTCGGCTTCAGCTTCGAAACGCGTTGCGGAGGGGGACGCCGACTACGACCGCAAGGGCAAGAGACCAGCTCAACCTGCAGCTGTGGAAGCTCCGTCTCGCACCATCCACGCACCCGAGGATGGCTGGCTGGACAAAGATGGTAAGGTTCACCGCCGCCATACCGCTGATGCTCGTATTCTTCAACGCGACCTAAACGACGTCTTCCATATCTACGACCTTTTGGCACCGGCGGAGGAGCTTCTGCGTGACTTGGTTGAGGACGGCACCGATCTTCCTGCTTCCTCGCCAGCGTCGTCTGCGGAGCTGTTCAAGACGATCACCGCGGCACTGGCTTTGTGTACCACTGTAGCTCTTCGGATTAACAAGCGTGGCAAGAAGCTGCATGTGGAGCACGAGTACGGCGCGGAAGTCGCCAAGGAGTTCGATGCAGTGGACCCTCTCGGCGGGAAGGGCTCAGCGGACTACAAGGAGCTGAAGAAGGCGATTGAGAAGGTCAAGGCCAAGAAACCTTCCTCTTCTTCTTCGCGCGAGAAGCCTTCTTCCTCTTCTCGCGAGCCCGAGTCTTTTCACCGTGGGAGCGACGACCGGAGGGAGGGCGGCCGGCGCGAGGAGAAGTCTCCGTCTGGTCGGTCTTCTGCTGCGGACATCACCTGTTATCGCTGCCAAAGGAAGGGACACTTCAGTAGGGACTGCCCGAGTGCACGTCGATGAAGCTGTGGAGTCTGCAATCCTCCTGGCCTGGCCAGTGATGGTGTTCATGTAGCTGCAGTTAGGCCTCCGGGCGACTGTTAGCCCTCCTCCGGGAGCTGAGCTCAGGCTCCTGTCATAGCAGCTCTGATCTCCTCCGGGAGAGTCACCTGTTAGGTGGTGTATCTCCGAGAGATACCTCGTGTGTAATACATGTGATGTCCCTGCGACTCTGTGCTGCCCCTGGCAGTTATCTCGGCAACTTCCCATCAGTTGGCCGGCGATGCTTTCGTGTAAAGGGCGGCACACCCTGTGGGACGATTCATATCTCCCGTTGTGTCGGAGCGATATTTTATTTGAAAATACTGCTATTTTCAGTTCCAGACATTTTCGAGTTCAAACTCATTGTTTGATTCATGCAGCAGTCATCCATGCTGCCTGCTAACCACTATGATGCTATCTGTGGCGTTGGCATTTTGTGACGGTTTTAACGTCAGCTAAATTTGAGCTTCCTCATGAGCCGGCTCTCGACGTCAATTCTCCTGTGGAATCGGCCGGTGTTATCCGTAAAGGCTGGCTATTTTGGGACAGTTTCTCTGAATCAGTCAGAGTCAGTCGAGTCAGAGATTGGGTCAGGCATGGCTACCGTATGAACTGGGCTGATGGTCCCGCTCCACCCAGTCATCTGCCAAATCGCCCTTCCGCGCTGCAGCACCCCGATTTTATTGATGGGCAGATCGCTTTGTTATTGCCGCTGGGCCACAGCGGAGAAGAACCTTTGCATCATGTGGATTATATATGGATATTCCCTGTATAATTGACTCACATATGTCCGTGTACGGGCCCCGCCAGACCGGCCACTGTTCTTTCATCTGTTGGATCTTTAGGTCCCAGCCGACCCCGTACATTTTGATGCAAAATCTACGCTGTCTAGCTGCGAAAACTGTAGGGTTTCCTTGGGAGGAACGACCTAGGAAACCCTGGTTTTCGCAGCGCCGTCAGGGTTAAGTGACGACCCTGCCGGCCCGGTACGCCGGTACCGGCCAGCGCCGGTCCGGCGGCGCCCTTTAACCGAGTATAAAGGGCGGCCGCGGACCGGGGGCGCCTTCAGTTGTTGGAAGGCACCCGACTATATTGTCTCCCACCCACCCGCCCGGAGACAATTAGTCGCTTGTGTGTACGTTTCCGGATGCTGCTCGATTTAGATTAGGGTTATTAGTCTGGTTAGTTGTGAAAGCACCTGAGGTGGGGAGTGAATATCATTTTGACATACGTCATCCCACAGGGGTGTTGCGTGTCCGATAAGCCCAGGTGCGGCAGCAATTAGTCAGGCTTTCCCAGCATCTTAGCCGTGATGAGAGGCCGAGATCAGCATAGCGGAATGTACTGTCCTGATGAGCCACGTGATCGCTGGTGGCATGTAATTTACAAACGGTTCGCGTAGGTACTTGTTTTTGAAGCCCGTAACCGGGGCTCAAATCCGAGATGTGTAGCTGGCAACGCTTTTTGGCTACGTGGCACGCGCTGCGTGCGAAAAATTAGCACGTGACCGCTCGCGCTCCTGCCTCATCCTCCCGCCGCCAGCCCCATCCCTGCCCGCGACACACAAGACGAGGCACCTGAACGCCACCATATGACTATGTTAGCGCGCTGCTACCGCGGTATGCGCGTGATGGTGCCGGCCGGTGTGTTCGACTGGCATCAGTGGGGCGGGATGGGTTGGCGAGACGGGTGTTCACGTGGGCTCTGAGTTTTGATCAAATGACGTTATATTTGACTGTATCAACCGGACACTAATCACTATTCGCACTACTCGTTTCTGTAGTTGCATCTCAGGATTGCTGGGACCCCGCTATACACAGCTTAAACCCCGGGAGGATTTCATTTAGCGAGTACCCTGGGAACCGGTAGCTCGGGATTTCATTTAGCTCGGGACGCGCGGCGCCTTTCCGGACACCATCCGGTCTGGCGGCCCCGTACCAGTCGTGGATCTTTCGGTCCCAGCCGACCCCGTACATTTTGATGCAAAATCTACGCTGTCTAGCTGCGAAAACCCATGTACTACATGCGATGTAACGTATTTGAACCCGGCAAGCAGATGTAGCAATTAACCAATGCCATAAGAAAATATGGATGAGATGCGTATAAGGATTATGTCCACCATACGTCACCGCAGTCATTGTGCGACTACTAGTTTAAGGGGAGTTAAGGACTTGTGCCCACCGGGCAACAATCGGTTTGGCGACATGCGGCGTGCATCCTGCGAACGGAGATTAAGACCCACCCTTTCATTATTTTGACGCATATAGTACGATGTCAGTACTACGAGTACACCAGAATCCTGCGCGCGATGCTGGATGATGCCTGGAGTGGATGGCGGAAAGGCTGCATGTAATACGCTCCACATCATCACTGTCGGCTAACCTCTGCTGCTGTCGGCGTTTGTATGCATCTCCTCAGCACGCCAGCCAGCTAATACGAGTAACCTCAAACAGCACCGCCTTTCCACGGCGGCGTAGCGCGAAGAATTGACTGTCCCCACGGGGGACGGTGCCGCCAGAGAAGTGGCGCGGCGCGCGCCTAACAAAAGGATAAATGCCTGACGACGAGCCTCACGCGCCCGGCCTACTCGCGCTGCGGCTGCTGCTGGAGACGTGCCACCTCAACTGTAACCCCGGATCCCTGCACCAGCGCCTCGTCCGCGCCAGCGATAACACCGATGTGAACGTAGCCAAGATGCAGCAGGCGAAACGGGACTGCCTGCATGGTTGCCCCCCACGCCCCCCCCCCCCCCCCCCCCCCGCGCGCGCCTCCATATAAATAGCAGTCTGTTGTCTGTTCATTTATTATTCTTTTATTCCATATTTCACATTTACATACATGTCTACCCGTAGATATTCTGTGTCGCCTTCGCCCGGAGGGGGGGGGCGGGGGGGGGGGGGGGGGGGGCTTCACACATTTAGGCACGCCTGCTCCCTAAAGTGCGCGCACGTTACTACGATTAAACTCCGATTAAACCTGAAGAGGGCACATCCGAAACAAACGTGCACTCATGCCCCCCCCCCCCCCCCCCCCCCCCCCCCCGCCCCCTCCTCATCCCCGGATTCCCCGAGCACTTGACTCTTCCAGGTTGCACCTTTGCGGCCATGCCCGGCGTGCAGCCAGTGGCGGCAGCCAGCAGGGCGCTCGACGTGCCCTCGTCGGGCCTGAAGGACATGCGGGAGGTGCTTGGCAGCGGCGAGAAGCGCGCGCACATTAAGCGCCTGGAGGGCGCCGTGGCGCGCGTGAAGGATTCGTGCTTTGTGCGTTGCACCGCGCTGTGTGCCGACTTCCAGCACGCCGTGGACAAGCGCGGCCGCAAGCGGTTTCAGGCCTACGACGCGGAAGCCTGCGCGCAGAATTGCTGCAGCGGCTGCAAGCTGTTCACGGACCATCTGGAGTACTCGGACTGAGGGCAACGTCGCGCTCGCACGCGAGAATAAGCAACACAATGCTCGCTTCTCGACAAAGAGGGCGTCATTTTATATAGTGTCCGACCGCACTACTCGTACCCCCACCATGGAATCATGGTAGCTCCTCGTAAAGGCTGCAAGGAAGATGCAGAGAGGGAAGGGGTGGAACACCCTGAAGCCATACGGGATGGGCTGCATATGCTGGGGATAGTTGCGTCACGTCCTGGGACGGAAAAGAGGGCCGGCGGAGCAACTACTCGGCTTGGGCGAAGAAAAGCAACAAGGCAGCATGTATGCTGCTATTCGATTTCGGTTTCGATTTTGGAGGGCTACCCCTTCTGTAACCACAGCAGGCTCCGTGTGCGTGCACGTTGGCTTCCAAGCCAGCCCGCCCTCTCCACATTGGGGCCTGGCAGAGTATCTGTGCATCGCAACATGCAGGCACCTGCACGCCCTGTCAGTGGGGTCGAATATTTAAAGCTTTCCCTCATCCTCTCATCTATTGCCTTCGTTGCCATCGCCCAGCTTACCAGGCCTGCCAGCTTGCTCAATGCAGGAAGTGGTTTCGGAGCGCGTTCAATGACACACTGACTCTCAGTTGCCACAGCTACATCCAGGCCATACTTACCTACATTGGGATTTTACTGGCCATTCTCAGTCTGTTTCTCTCTCTCTCTCTCACACACACTCGCGCCTGCATACGCTGCACCCCATGAATGCCTGCCTGCATCCTTCTGATCGCATTGCATATTACACGAGTGCGTGATCACAGCTAGCTACGGCAGCAGGCGCCGGCGCCGGGGAGAGGTGGACATGATTGGCCGCCTCCCCATCCTCCGGCGCGTCAGTCGTTGACGTGCAGCTTGCGCTTGAGGTCCTCGATCGTGCCCAGCAGCTGCTTGCGCTCCTCCAGCGCCTTGGCGCGGTCCCCGTGCTGCTGCGCGCGCAGGAAGGACAGCTCTGCCGACATCTCCTCCACCTTGCGTGCCGAGTCGCCCGACAAGCGTGCTTGGGCCTGATTGGAGGGAAGTGGGGGCAAAGAAAGGAAGGGGGTGCCAGGGGGCGTCAGTGCAAAGGGGGCGCCATCCGGCTCATGCAGTAAAAGGCGCCCTCGGCAGGGTCCTGAACCCCTAATGAAAATAATAAAAACGGAAAAAATGTTTCTTGCAGTACTGAACCAAACCAAGTATAGCACACTTTATTTCATCAGTTCGCAGATTCCCGCAGAATACCATGAATTGCTTTTTCCAGAACATCGGGTTTCCGGACATTAGGTTTAGGGTACAATCCCTAGAGCCGGAAAACCTGCTTACTACAATCCATGCAGCGTTTGTGGCGTTCTCTCACATACGTCAAAACACAGGTAGTTTCTCGTCCTTTTCGGGGACGCGTCTGAACACAGAGAGGCGCACCAAACCTGAAGCGTGGCCCCCTATATAAGAACCCACGGGATGCGCTCTCTGGGTCATATGGCTGGAATTCAGGGCTTCTAGGGCTTGAGGCGGGCCCAACAGGGACAAGCGTGTGGCCACAGGGGGAGGAAACCCACTCCCTCCACCGCCCCCCACCGGCGCATGTGCCGAGTAAATCATGTACACAGTATCCGGTTTGATACACTGGTACCTGCGGGTTCAGGACAGAAAGGGGCAGGAAGGGAGGGGGAGGGGACCTTGTACTCGTTCACGAGGTCCGCCATCTCCTGCGCCAGCGACGACGTGTCCTGGCACTGCGTCTGCAGCTCCGTGCGCAGCTGCTGCACCTCCGCGCGCGCCTCCTCCAGCTGCGTGTCGCGGTGCTGCACCTTGGCCTGCCGGCGTGCGAAGCGCGCCGCCTCAGCACGCGCAGTGCGCCCATCGAACCCCCCCCCCCCCCCCCCCCCCACACACACCCCCACCCCCGCCTCCACACGTGAAAACCAAATTGGTTCCACATATATCAGATCATTACACATCAGCACGGGAGGGCGTGTTGCTGACTACATTTCTCGGTGATCAAACGCAACAACGTACTGGCATAGCCATCATAAGTATCACGTATGGGATGAACGAGACGAAAACCAACTCGGTTCCACATACATCAGATCATTACACTGCACGGTATGTGTACTGATGCGATAAAACGTATTTGCAGTGTGATAACAATGTTTACCACCGTACAATTTATAACAGTGTTTACACCTAAGAGTACAGACACACATATATAATACATATATATGTATCTGTATACATGTATATACATCCAAACATACAAGATCTACCTCTACATCCACCTCCACGTGTACATACATGGAAAAGAAGCTCAGCTACCCCTCTGAGACACATTTTCTGGCTGGCTGGATGGTAGTACGTAGACATACATACATATGGATGCGCGCAGGCAAGCGTTATCGACCGAGGGGGCAGAGACGTCGCCGCCGATGGAGGGGGGGGGGCATCCGCCGACAGGCCCCAGCCAAGCCCGCCTACCTCCAGCTGCGCAGCCCGCTGCTTCAGCTGCGCCGCCTCCGCCCGCGCGCCCTGCAGGCTCTCGCGCAGCTGCTCCCCCTCCGCGTCCGCCGCCTCCAGGCGGTTGGCCAGCTGCGCGCTGTCCGCGATTGCCGCCTGCAGGCGGCCCTGCAGCTGCTCGCTGGCGCTCTGCTGCTTGGAAAGGCGCTCCGCCACCTTGCGAGGGGATGCCGGCCGGCCACGTCAGCGCGGTGGCAGGGGGTGCTGGGCCAGGGGGTGCGAGGGTGAAGTGTGTGTGTGTGTGGGGGGGGGGGGGGGGGGGGGGCTTCTACCTGCACGCGCTCGCCCCTCTCCGCCTCGAGGTTCGTCTCCAGGCGGCGCTTCGCTGCGGCCTCCGCCGCCAGCAGCTCTGGCGGCCGGGCAGTGGTGGCGTTCGTAAGTCAATTAGGGGGGCGGTAAGAGGGGACAAGCCAGGAAGTGGGGGGGGGGGGGGGGGGGGGGGGGAGTCCGGTGTCGCGCATGCACCAGCTTAGGGGGCACCTTTTAAGGAGTGCTTCTCCTCCTGCGCGAGCGCCAGCGTGGCCGCCAGCTTGGCGTTCTCCCCGCGCTTGGCGTCGTCCTCCACCCGCTCGTGCAGCGCCACGGGGACCCTGCAGCGGAGATGCGCCACAGGGCACGGTGGCAGGAGCTGCGGGGTCAGCTCCGCTGTCGCTCGCCTGGGCGGGGGCATGCAGGAAGGGGCGCACCTCTCCGTGGAGCCATACACCGGCATGGCAATGTCCACGTGATCCTCGCAGATCGCCTGCAGCCCATACAATTTGGCGGGGATGGGGCCGGTCCAGGGCGTGTCTGACTGTGGCGCGAGGGTGGGCAAGCATTGTGTGCGCGTGTGGGTGTGTGTGTGTGTGTGTGTGTGCGTGTGCGTGGTGGGAAGGGAGGTGTGTGGGGGGGGGGGGGGGGGGGAGGGCTCATGCCCAGCAGGCAGGGCCATGCATTACGGGTAGAGTGTCCGCCATGTTGGCGCGGTGACACCCCCCTCCCCCCCCCTTCCGGAATCCACGCATGGCACCAGCACCAACACCCACCTCCAGCTCCCGCATGGCTTTGGTGCCCTTGCGCGCAAACACGACGACGCCCGGGATGCCGCCCCAGGGGATGACAAGGTCGCTGAAGCGCCGCTTCCAGTTGTCCTCCTGTGTGGTGCGTAAGCATCAGCCACACGCAGTCCCCCCCCCCCCCCCCCCCCCGCCTTGCCAACAACCCCACCCCCCCGCCCTTCCTGGCGCACCGGCTGTCCCTGCGTCAGGTTGGCCAGCATGCGGTTGATCTGCGAGCCGACACCGAACCGCATCCACGGCTCCTCGCGATCCAGCCTCTCCACCTCTGACAGGAAGGCCTGCCGATGAGCGCGGAGGGGCCAACGCAGAGCCTTAGCGGGAATACCGCGGAGCGCCAGCCGCTGCGCAAAGTGGACAGTGGGGTCCCCAGAAGCGGAGAGGGGGCCGTGGATGCGAGGCGCGTGCCTGCGCGGTGCCGTCCTTGAAGGCCTCCTGAAAGCGCCACAGGATGTGCTCCTTGGGGATGACCATGTGGCCGCTTCCAGTGATCAGGGATAGCAGGTGCGCCGGTTTGTACTTCATCACCGGGTTAGACGTCCAGACATCGCCGCCCTTTTCCACACCAAACACGCTCTGCCGCACCGCAGACGCGTGCGATGGGAAGCTGTCAGCCAAAAGGGGGAGCTGGGGGAGGGTGTTGAGAGGGAAGTTGGGGGGGGGGGGGGGGGGGGGGGGGCATGTAAGCTAGCCCACGAGCCATCTGGCACACCTGGTGATGGAACGCGTCCTTTCCGTCCAGGAAGAGATTGAGGGTGAGCATGGGCACACCGCCGCCAGCAATCCAGCCCGCCAGCCACTCGGACAGCGCCTCCGGGCTGGCGTGGCTGTCCACCACGAACAGGCGGCCGCTGACCTCCCCGCCGGACAGTTGCGACACCCCTTCGATGAGGTCCGCGTGCGTGGTGCCCGCCTTGACGCGCGACAGCAGGTAGCCGTGCAGCGAGCGCGTATCATAGTCGCGCTGTCGCGCGGGGCAGGTTTTGAGCACGGCGTCCGGGGACGGGATGCGCTTCACGCCGGCGGCGCGCAGCACGTTGATGATGGCGGTCGGACCGCATGCCGACTGCCCCACCTGCTGCGCGCCGTGCGCCCGCATCTCCTCCACCTTGCAGAGCCACGTGCCGTCCGCATCTGAGGCCGCCATGCTGGGCCCTGCCGTCGGTAGAGCACGCCGAAAGTCGGAAGGCGGGTGTGGTCAGCCGCAGGTGCACCTGGTGGCGGCAAGTTAGGTGACGATGGCAGTGCACTGTCCCCGTCACTCTGCCCTGTTTCATTACCTTCCAAGTAGGAGGAACTATTGAACTTTTTGGTTACAGGAGCAACTATTCGAAGACGAATTCGTGCCAGCCAGCGCAACGTATATCCCCACCCCCGGGAGTACAGGATTGGCACCAGTGAAATCCTTGCAGCGTCTCTACGACGGCCGTTCAGGCGGCGATCGAGTTTAGGGTTTCACGGAAAGCCCTATACCTGCTGGGTAGGCGACGCTCCGTTGTCGTATGCAGGGTAGCGACGAGTCATCAAGAAAATTGCCCAAGAAGCATTAGTCCGATTTACTTGTATGTTTTAGTACTTTACTTTCCGGAGACGAAGAGGGCGGGGGGGGGGGGGGGGGGGGGGTTCACTTTGTAAGTGGCCTCAACATTATGTTCACGTACTTAAGCAGTACTTGGCGGCTGGGGGCGGTGCATGAGCGGTGCACCGCCGCCGTGACTACAGGTATACTATGTTGGTTTCGTGAATAGAATAGGGTCTAGAGAACGCACGAAAGTCTTTGATATCCAGGCCAGGCATACAGCAGCTTAGCAGCATCATACCACTACATGGAGGGGTGGATAGGCCACCGTATGGTTGGTTTGTCATGATGCTGACTGTAATATGGTGGTGGTTCCAAAAAGTGCCCCACCCCCTCTCCATTTTATGCTTGCATATGGCAGACAACACCCTTATGCACACAACCATGCATTGAAACCATAAGGAAAACGTCATGCTAGTGGTAGTTATTACGCAACTTTGGGCATGTTCTACTAAGTACTGTGAGATCAACATAAATAAAGTAGAAGCGGGGGGGCGGGGGGAGGGGGGGGGGACAAAGGGGGGGGTTCTAAAACATAAAATTAAATCGGACCTTCCTTATGTAAACCTAATCAAAGATCAGTGAATGAATTTCGAACACTGTTCGATCGGCGTATATCACCGCGATCACCGCCGCTTATATAAATCACTGCCAACAAAATACTCGGCAGTCGGCAGTGACAACGAAAGGTCTGCCCTATATGCCCGTTTGGGCGTCGGACCATTCAAGTAAGTATGCTAGTTGGGGCAAGCCCCATTCGAGGATATCCCGCGACGCAAAGCATTTCGGGAGTGCGACAAGAAAGGCAATATACGAGGGAGGGCCCGGCGCCATATACATGGAAAATTTTCCCATTATTATTTCCAGTAAAATGAAATCCAGGGCGCCGTGAAGGGGGGGAGGGACCCCGCACAAAAAAAAAGCAGTTGAGTCGCCGGGCGGTGTAGACACGCAATAACATGACTACTAATCAAATCCCTACTCCGGAACCACCAACCCCAAACTATGACGGTTAAACCCCGCCCAACGCGGGCACTTCACCAACACATGTTCGATAGTCTCATATTCACTTCCGCCACATGCAGGGGAGTGTTCAAGGAACCGCTCATCAAGCATGGCATGAATCCGGACCAATCGGCGGGCAATGGGAATTACTCGGGTGCGTAATTGTATCATAGTGTGCAGCCCGGACACAAGCAACCCTCGCGGGGACACCGTATTGTACTGTGGCAACGGGTTTGGCTCATAAGACGCATGCGCATATATACCCCAGCCATGTGTTAGTGCGTGCTAACGCTGCCGACAATTGATTCGCAACGCGGCCAAGTACTAATGCCTTTACTAGTTAAGCGGCATCGCGAGCGGCTAGTGACCTCCACTCAAGTGAAAGGTGCGCCCCCTCAGCTAGCCCTACGTTCGCCCTAGCTAATCGATCTAACCACCGCACAATCCCCGGCGTCCACGTGTAAGGCGGGCGCGCCCGACTTGGCTGATCTAATAAATGAGTTATACACATATTCAATAAGTCGGATGCTTTAAAAAACGTCCGAGCAAGTGCCGCAGCGCCCCTAGCCTCCATGGGCGCAATATCCGATTCCCGCATCATCGGTGCAGTGGCCACCCCAACGGAGTTTCTACCCACTGACCCCAATAAGGCACCGCAACTATTGATTCTATACGGTTG
This sequence comes from Tetraselmis striata, assembly GCA_006384855.1. Lineage (NCBI taxonomy): Eukaryota > Viridiplantae > Chlorophyta > Chlorodendrophyceae > Chlorodendrales > Chlorodendraceae > Tetraselmis > Tetraselmis striata. The sequence goes on along the minus strand of VCJN01000041.1, from coordinate 21,995 downwards.
GTAATTTACTTGCGCCGCTAGTTCTATCCATTATTCCCCATGCTTCACACCCGCCCGTAAATAAGTTAGAACCGGTAGTGCACATGTTTTAACGACATTAATAGGATTTATGTCCCGTGCACCAACTAATATATCGAATCGAGCGCATCAATGACCCTTATACCCTTCTAAACCCGGTTGTCTACTGTGCACCGCATACCTAAGTGAGTGACCGTATCCAAATAACTTTATTCACTTACAACCGGTACCCGTTCCCTCCAAAGCTGCCATGGGGCAGCTTGTTCGCGTATCGGGGTCTCGTCAGAATATCGGCCTAATGCCATCACCCCACACTTAAGTACCCCAAACCCCATAAAATGGCCCTTCGGCGCCATTGGGAAAAGTGGGCGAACATGGCATGCAGGTTATCGATCGAGCATGTGACGAGATCAACAGCGTCGTTCGCGTTTAATTGGCATGGGACCCGTAGTGGTTGCCTTGCCGCTAATGTGTCGGTGGCTCGTACATCACACCTAATTGTTCTACCCCATCAAATATCTTGTTATAATATAAGTGTAGAGTAGGATGGGTGAATCGGGGCACCCCTGTCGGAGGCTACGCTCTATGGGTGTGGGGTATGAGAGTGTTCCCGGGGCCACCCCTGTCTTAACCCGTACCATACGGTATCCCTATATACAATTTTAATGAAGGTAATCACATATGTCATGCTAGTAGCTCCTATGGCTTGTAGTTTTAGGAATGAAAGCTTATGAGGTGCGTTGTCACATGCCTTACTAAAGTCAATAAATTCCGCTTATGTGGGTAGACCTTACGCTTGGCGACGTGCCGCGCGATATTGAACAAGCTGACGACTTATTTGGGGCCCTCCTCATTCCCCATAAAAGCCGCGCGCCAACAGCGGATTATCCTCTTTTGCATGGCACACGTCTTGCAAGCGTTGGGTAATTACGGTCATAAGGAGTTTCATAGCGGCACCCGTTTAATAATCGAAATACTCCTATTATATTGTCCATTACGGTCGAGCCGCTTTTTTGCACCGATACTATGGCCGAGCTACGCCATTACTGGGCGATATAGTTCATTCATAGTCCATATCCCGTTAATAAAGGCATGCAATGCCTTGCCAAAATGGCTATTCGGGGCGTATATCACCAATTCTAAAGCATTCGCGATAATTTCATCCTGCCCTTGGGCTTACTATTGTTTAAACGCCGTGACTAGTTTGTCCCATGCTATGGGCTCATTAATCGCGTTTAGCGCGGGGGCAATGGGTGACGATGTACCGTGGCGGTGTTCCCGCGCCGCGCGGTAAATCGCAACCCGTTGTGCTAGGGGGCGGGGGTCACGCATCAGCTATCGATAGTGCCGCGCCTAGAACGCATTGATTATTTCGCTCGGCTCGGTATGATCCCGATACCGGATCGCGTACTGGCTGGTATCGGATCCTCGAACGAACCCTGCCCCTTACGGAGGAAATAGCGCGCCCACTTCCAGAACTTACTCCCGTCTCCCACCACCCTTACTGAACCGCTTTCTGCACGGCCCGCTCTCTTTGGCGGCTGCGGTTAATACCAGGGTTGCGCAAAAGGACCTGCAGCTTATGGTACTCCAGCATGAAGTCCCAACTATGTTCAGCATGAATACCTCCCGGAAATGGCATGAGTACCCCCTACATGAAGGCCTTTAAGAACTACGAATTTAAAATGTGGGACCCGGCTGTAGGACTGACTACCTCTGAATAGTCCGATTCCTTAGATATATTGTTCCATGCCGCTCATTAGGGTGTCCTACGTGGCGTAGCCGTATATGGCCAAGATGTCTGGCGAATAGTATTCAGTATAAACCCCATAGAAGTGTATTAGTAAGTTAATATTGACGCGATAATTTGCCATATGTGTACGGACGGTGGAAAACGATTTGAATTTGGATAATATGTTATGATGAGTTTGGTATATGCTATCCTTGGCGCTAGCTACTGACCATGCTTCCACGTTGGCGGCTGCCGGACGCCACGACACGCTGGAGGGAGAACCACAACGCACACCACACACTGCCACACCACTTTAGCCTCACCAAACCATACACTCTTCCCTCGCGATACCAACGAGTGTGGATGCTGCGTCGCCGGCCGCGGAGCCTGCAGTGAACGCCGGCGAGGGTGACGTTCCGGTGTCATCGGGAGGGGCTCAGCGTACGCCCGCCAGCAGCGCAGCGGCGGCATCACCCTACGGCCGTGCCGCCGCCCGCCATTCTGCTAACAACCGTAGCGCTGGTGACTTGTCCCAGTATCCAGTTCAATTTCAATTTCAATTTCCCAGTCCTCTACGGCGCCTATTCAGTCCGTGTCCCATTCCGGCGGTCCCATGAGTGTCACCCATGTAACAATCTGTTCAACCGCACAAAAATACCACTGCTCCGCGCCGCTGTTGGGGGGGGGGGGGGGTGGGGGGGTCAAACTTGAATTCAGTCTAAATATCTGCATACCTCAACTGAACAGAATTAAGACTGAATTTAGGGCGTGAATTCAGCCTGATGCCTGTTCAGCTGAATTAATCTGAATTCACTTCAGTCAATTGAATACCTCCATGGGGTACTTCAGCGCAACCCTGGTTATTACGTATTGCTAGGCAGTGTCCGAACGCTATGCCGTGCAACAACATAATGTGCCAACGCTAGAGCGGCATCCCGAGGGCCCTTAGTCCCCCGGCACGCCATAAAATAAAGCCATGCGCCGACGTTTTATCGCCCCTAGGATAGACCGTTGCAGCGGCGGCCCTAGGCCACGACTCGTGGGCTTGGTTACATCCCCTACCCCGCGCGCCGCCGACCATACTGCCTGGATAAATTGGTCGGCGCCGGTGTCTAGGGATCCCCTCCTGCTCCCGAGGGCCCGCCGTCTGCATGCAGGTAATCCATAGGGGCGAGCACCGCGAAGGGATTAGCGGTGACGAAATCGAGAAACGGGTTCGCCATTCAGAAGGCTCGCGGAGAGTCACCGTGGGCCGGTTCGGAAGTAGACCTTGCAGACAAGCGTTCATGCATGGCGGGGGTGGACGGGTGTCCTCACGGATTCTAGCGCCCACAGGGAACGACGACATGATAAGTAAGGGAGTGATCGAAGGTGTCCCAAGGGTAGTCCACCCATGCCGAGGGCGAGTGAGGGGGGGTGGGGGGCTATGGTGGGAGTCCATGCAATGAAGGCGTCGGAAACGCGGCCGCTCCCCCTCCGGCAAATGCCACGTCCGCGCGCCGATAGCCCGATACGTCCCGCGGCCACGTGGGTGTACCGCTGGGAAGGCACCGCCAACGCCGGAGTTGAGCCGCCAACTCCCTTTTATCTACTTTCTAATCCCTCCGCGGCCTAGACACGCAACCGGTCGGCGCCGTCAGACCGTTCTTGCACCTTGCCCTGGTCGCCTCCGCGACTTGCGCACCCAGCCGGTCGCCGCCAGCGGGCCCCCACTGCACCATGCGCCTCGGTCGTTTCCCGACCCGCGCACGCAGCTCGTCGGCGCCAACGGGCCGTCACTGCACCATGTGCCCTCGTCGCCTCCGCGGCCCGGGCACACAGCTGATCGGCGCCGTCATACCGTCCATGCACCATGTGCCCATGTCGTCTCCGCGACTACCCGCGCACGCAGCAGGTCGGCGCCCAACTCGCCGCCTCTGCACAACATGCGTCGGCTGGTTTCGGAGCTCCTGACACGCAGCTGGGCGGCGCCAACGGACCGCCACTGCATAATGTGGCCCGGTCGCCTCCGCGGCCTGGGAGCGGAACTGATCGGCGCCAACGGGTCGCCGTTGCACGCGGTGCCTCAGTTGTTGTCGCAACCTCGGGCACGCAGCTGGTAAGCGCCACCATGCCGCCACTGCACCATGTGCCCTGGCCAATTTCGCAACGTCGAGCACGCAACTGGTCGACGCTATTTGACCGCCCCTACGCCATGTGCCCCAACCGCCTCCGCGGCCTACGCACGCAGCGGGTCGGAGCCAACGGGCCGTCACGGCACCCTGCGCCTCGGTCGCTTCCGCGGTCTGCGCACGCAGCTAGTCGGCTCAAACGGGCCTTCACTGCACCTTATGCCCTAGTCGCTTCCGCGGCCCATGAACGCAGCTGGTCGGCGGCGTCAAAGCAAGCCATCCCTTCACCGTTTGCCCCGGTCACCTCCGCAGATCGGACACGCGGCTGGCCGGCCCCATCATGCCACCACCGCATCCTGCGCCCCAGCAACTTACACGGCATGGGCACGCAGTAGGTTGGCGCCAGCGGTCCGCCGCCGCACATCGTACCCATGCTCCTTTCGCAGCACCCCGGACACATAGCTGGCCGACGCCATCAAGCCATCGCTGTGAGGAGATGGCTACAGACTACATCGCATGCTCCCCCCCTCCCCCCCCCCCCCCCTCGCCCATCCTTCGCACGCCCCGCCGTGCGAAGGTAGCCAGCCGTTTTTCTCGTGAGCGGTTGCTGCTCTCCCACCCGGCCGCCCAAGACAAGTTGGCAATGTGGTCGGCTGCGCCCCCACCCTTCCTTGAAAATAATGTGTATTGCCATTAGTTGGGGGTTTCCTCCCCTCGTCGTCTACTTGGCATTCGCGGTACGGCACAAATACGGTGCTATATCCAATGCTAGTATGGCGTACCGCCCGAGAACCTGCATTGACCCGCAGCGCTTCGAGGAGCTGCATCAACATCGTACTCCCATACGGCAGCACCTCCGCGTGCGGTTCCGTACGCAGTCATCCCGAGTAGCGCTGCCCCCGGATGCTACTTCGTCGCGTGCTCAACAGCATCAGGCGGCTTGTCTGTCCCCGCCTGCCTTTGTCGCGGCGCACCCACCATGGGGTCGCACCGCGACATCCACACCCACCCTCCCCTCACTTCGTTCGACTTCACGGGTCTGCCTCTCAGACCCTCTGGCCCCTCTAACAATTTGTAATTATGCCCGATAATACTTTCGGCAATGTGCCTGCGCCCGCACCCTTCCTTGAATTATCATCAAGGAGAGATTCTCGGAGATGTTCCAGGGCTGCTTACGCAAGTAATATCTTCAACACGGTGCTGTGCAAGACCTTGCCAAGCCACGTCCCGCTCGAGCTCCTGGGTATCGATCTGGGCTCATGGCAGCGCTCAGCGCGTGCTGCTGCTTGCTCCATCGAAAAGTATAGCGCATGCAGGACTCAGGACTCGTCGACAATATGAATGCACTAGGCGGGTGTCTCCAAGGGGACCACACGGCCAGCGCGGGCGGGCGTGACGTGGCCGGCAACAGCCAGTGCATGGCGAGGATGACCACAAAACCGTGCTGCTGTTGCACGAATGCGAAGCTCAACCTGCTGCGTTATATTTCTTGCAGTAATACGTAAGGGACGTTCAGGTGGCTGTAGGTAGAGCACTGAGATATGCGAACGCCTTTCCGAGTCGACGAATTGAGGCCGCAAGTGTGCTCCCAGTCGAAGGGCAGCTCGGCCTGGAGCCGACGATGTCGAGCTGCAACACGGGAGCGCGCATATGTGACACGAGGGACCTCCACCAGTCCTATACAGCAAAAACATTGGTCTACCGCGCCACAGGTTCCCTGCAGAACCACTAACACATATGATGCTGCAGGTGCACAATGCCTTGGGCAGCCTGGCAGGACTGGCAGCAGCTTAGCACAGATTGGATATTGGCAGGTGGAGCACAGCAATCACGATATATGTATGCAGAACAACCATTTAGGCACTCCAGCGCGGAGCTGGCTGCGGATATGATGCGCGAAAGGAATGCTTACACGGCAATTTTGATAACCCTCCACGGCAGCGGCAAAGCGGCAAAAAAAAGCAGGCAATGCGGCTTTAAACCCTAAAAATCCTAAACCCGCTGCGATTGCGTACAACTGCAGTGGCCTTGCAGTCGAACAGCGACCATGCGATGATGATGCCACAGTCGAACGGCGCAGTGTGGAGCCAACTGCCGCCGGGTACATTGGCCCTCAGATAGCTCACATGCAACGGGCCTAGCCAACCGTATGCGGAGGGCAGGCCGTGACTCCGCCAGCCCGTGACAGCGATGCTGACAAGGCTCAAGTTGTAGCGAATTTCAGAATACGTTGGCATGCTTGTATCAGGAAGGCCATGCGCCAGCCGATGATCACGGTGGGCAGCCCAACATGGACCCATGTTCAGGCCGGATGTGGGTACCCTGGAAGGGAAGCGCAGCGTTGAAGTACCCTTGAAGTACCCACCCGGCAATGTCCACACGATGTCATGCGCGGATGCGCTGACGCCTGTGGGTAGTCCATACGTGGCCAGGCTGTGTGGCATGGGGGTTGTCGCTGGCAGTGCATCATTGAGACTAAATATCCATGTTGATGCGACATGCCCAAGGACCGTTGAATAACACATCGGCGTGAAGCTGGCCTATGCTGAAGTGTTGCAATCGCTGCAATGACAAGGCTTTTAAAACGAGTTCAGTGTCTTGTGGCATATTCTGATAGTTGTGCAGACACCCTGAAGCGTTTCTTCGGAAAAGTAACATTTTAAGCGTCCCAAACAGGTACTGGCGGTAGTAGTAGCAGTAGCATGGCTTTGACTTTATAGTAGCATAACGGCGCCCCCATCATACGCCGCGATGCTGCTATGGAAGACACTGTCGCTCATTCTGTGGCTGAAGACCGTTTACATCGGTTGGATGGTGCACTAATGTGCGTTAAAGACTTTGCGTTGCCCGAGTGTGAGGGCCATCCACGGTTGTCCAGCACGGGGGCCGCTCTTCCGCACGTGGGCCAACAGCTCGAGGAGGCGCATGTGCAGCACCATGTTGTTTCTTGCCACCTCACTGACGCACGATACAAACAGTTGGGCCGCTGGCGCGCACTGGTGGTTGGCGGGGCGTTGGTGGAGCAGAGCATCCAACACCTGTCAGGATTGCCGGGGCAGCGAGTAAGTCCTCCTGGTACACTCATGAGGAAGTTGGGCGTCGTGGGACACGGGACATCGGTGTGACGGGCTTCAACAATCCTGGGTAGGCGCTCCGGCCAGGGACTTGCCTGCAGCAGGAGCTCACTGCCATGCCCAGGCTCGGCGGCGATGCCTGCCCAGGTGGCGGACGCCTGCTTGGCGATTGAGGCCGACTTGCACATCAAGATGGGCCTTGGATGACTCATCTCCAGCCAGCATGATGCTGCCGAGGGTTCCTTCTTCACATACACCACTTCCAGCCACGCCGCCCCACCTTTGCCGAGGGTGGCAGGGAGCCTGCGCAATGCGGGGAGCGGGGTAGTTGTGGGTGGGTGGGGGTCAGTGTCACGGTGCAACAACCAAGGGCGGCGGGGTCAGTGGGCAAGGAGGGGTTTTAGAGTTCCTTCACTTACGCCGTTAAGGTTTCAGAAGGTAAATGACTCCACCACTTCCGGATTTCAGGGATAGAGCCATAGTGTTTGCAAGCCCCCCCCCCCCCCCCCCCCCCTTTGTGATTGTCACGAAAGGATGATTGTAGAGAGTGCGTAAAGGGAGTGCCCACCTTGCGACAGCGGCGTTCTCGCCTCCCTCATGCTCAACCCATGTCACAGGAAGGTCATGGTACTCCCCAGCGAGGCGGCACAGCAGCTTGCAGCCCCTGTCCGCGGACCTTCGGCCAAGGATGCGCACGCTGTCTGCGGAGGTGGCCGCCAGCGGCGCTTCAACGGTGGGTGCGGCGGAGGCCTCGTGCCACCCGCTGGCGACCAGCTTGCCGGCGCGCAGGTTCATCCACCGGTCGGGGAGCCAGACCCCGGTGTCCTTGGAGCACCAAGGGAGGCTGCACCCGGGCCCAGCCTCCTCCAGGCTCGCCAGAATGCCGGCGGGCACGCTCTCCAGGGCTCGCTGATAGTGCTCCGTTGAGGCGAAGGTCAGGCTGACGGTAAGGTGCACGCAACCGGGGCGGATGCAACCCTCCACATCCACCGGCATGTCCTGCAGGCGCGTTGCCGCACACGCGAGCTCAGCGCCCAGCAGCACGAGATGGCCGGGCGAGTCAGGGCAGGGCGGGGCGGGTTGGGGCGTTGATGCCCCCTCTGGATGTTCCCAATAGGTCATGGCCTAGCGCACATCCGCATACGCAGGTAATAACCCAACACGTACAAAACCTACAGAGCCAGCTAGTGGGTCACTAATGACATTTTAACCCCGTAAAGAACTGAGCAATACCTCGTTATAATGCCCAATGCCATGACCCGGGAGGCGTGCCCGGCTCTGGTATGCACCAACAGGACTGTCAGACATGACAGCACGATCCGAGCGAGGGAGAGGAAGAGAAGGCTGCCCGCACCTGGAGCCAGCTCAAAATCTTGGGCCGGAGGTCATACGGCAGGTCAGCAGGCTTTGCGCCAAACAGCTTCATGGACATGTGGTAGACGAGCGTGCTCGGCGCGGCGTCTGGCATGCTACCAGGCACAGGCGCTGACCGCGGGAAGCCGTCGTAAGAGTACTCCACTGCGGGGCCAGTCTCGTCTACCGTCCCCATGCTTGCCGCCCTGCCCATGGCATTGGCGGAGAAGCTCATGTCGGATGACATGTCAGGGAAGTCGAGGACCCCCATCTTGCGCAGGTCGGCCTCAAACATTGACTGCCCTGGGTTCTGCTGCATGTTGCCGCCCCAGGTGTGCCTTCCCTGGCACCCCGATGCCAGCGCATGACCATCCTGCGCAACAAACAACAGTCCTCTGCTCAGCGTAGCAGCCAGACTGTGTGCCCGTGGCGATGCGAGACAGAATCGCCGCGTGCATATACGAGGCAGGCGCCGTTGAATTCGGGAGATAGACGGGCACGATGCTGCGCCATGTGTGTTCGCACGGGGCTGCACACAGTCTGACGGCATGGCACCCTCGAACGACAAGGTCTACAGCACACAGTCCCGCATCCAACTTGCGCAGAGCTCTCGATAAACTATCCTGTTGCCATTACGTTCCAGGGTCCTAAAAACTGCTTTGCCCTCATCGCAACGAGAACTCCGTGTGGTATGTGTGGTAAGTCTTGACAACTAAATATTTTCCTCTTTGTCTTCACATTGATATCGCCTTCGCACTTGCACCGGCGGGGGGGGGGGGGGGGGGGGGGGGGGTGAACCATGCGCTAAGCCAAACCGTGCGCGGGCACGCCCATTCACAGGTTGGAATATCGCTGTCTGCAGATTTCGTCGTAGCGAGGCGGGCCCGCCGACCGCAAGCCACGGTGCGCGGAATTGGCGGGACCTGGCGGGCGCGGGTGCGACTGAGTACCGCACACAGTTTACAGCCACACTGTGACCTTATGTACTGCGCGCTTATACTGTGATTTTTGCGCATTTCATTGCCGACCGGCAATTTCCGGATTTCCGGGGCTCGCTAGCGGGCGGGTATCGCTGATTTTTGAAGCGCATACGGCAAGCGCGGCCATGGGCTTGCGACGTAAGATAGCCGCACCATTACCCTGCATGTTCTGAGAGTAGGTCATAGGAATACCCTAGATAACCCTAGATGTACACCGCGTACCCGCGATGTAACGCATTTACATCTATGAAGATGCAGCATTGCACTACCAATGCCAGATGTAAATGTGTATAGGCCCACCATACGCCATTGCATACATTCTGCGGCTACTAGGGGCGGCTAGCTCGAGAAAAGATGAGGATACATGCCCACTGGGCAGCAATCGGTCTGGGGACATGTGGCGTTCAGCCTGCGCACGGATTAACACCCGCCCGTTCATTGCTTATACTACGTCTATAGCAGGTAATGACTAGTTACTACATCGCTACATAATCCTTGTTAGCGACCATATATGGGTACGAAGCAAGACTACTCTGGGGACGAGTTTATAGTTCAAACAGATTCGAACTGGCTGTCGCTATTGCCGTGGGCAGTATCGGTTCCTGTACGAGGTACAAGAAAATCGCGGCCACGCCTTGGGGTTCTGCCGCCACCCCGTCGCGCTGTCGGCCACCCACCGTCCTCATGGTGGGATCATAACGCCATGATCCCGTCATTGTTGTATCTATACAGTCCGATAATTAAACCGGCTATTGTACTGCCGTCGATTACAACGCGGAGCCGAGATCCCACATTTGCTCAATGGCGACCGAGAGATCGGCCAGTGGTCGCAGTACGTGACGGTACGACATGGTACGTTTGCTGACGTGTTGCTTGTATCTCAATGTTGTGCATGTGTGTGTGGTGGTGGTGGTGGGGGGGGAGGGGGGGTCTTGATGTCAGTTCGCAGTAGTGATTGTGCGCCAGCTTTCGCAAATTGCAATGGGTTATCGTACTTTGGTTGTACAGAGATAGCATCTAGCGCTACAGATTGCAAACCTCGCAAATTGTGGCGGTGTTGTGGGGGTGGCACCTCGCAAAATTGTGATATTTTCAGTAAACCGGATTCTGACAGTGGAATGCTGTGCTGTAGCAACATTTCTGGCTGCGTATCCGAGTATCTGGTTTGAGGCCTAAAGCCCCAACTTAACCGTGGGACTGCCACGGGTATTCGTATGACCGCCGTGCCTGTGTATTTGCACACACTACCGTCACTTGCAGACATTGGCACCTGCACTCGCACCCGTGCCGTCCTGCCGAGCTATGGTCCCAGTACCAAGAATACACAGGTCGCGCTCGGTTTCCGGGGCCATTCGACCGTGCTCCAGCGAGACCGTAACCCTGGAGTCGTCCACCAGAGGGACTCCGCAGCTCCCCGGCCACTGGCCACGCCGCGCGCCTGGACGCGTATGCTCGTGAAATCGGGCAGTACTACCCACGCCCGCCCGGCCAGCGGAGCGGCCGGGCCAGCGCTCGAGAGGTTTGCCATTCCGCGGTGAGAATTGGGCGCGATAACCGGATACTCGGATTTGATTATTTATTGGAAACTTTGCGATTTTTTGCTGGTCAGAATCAGGTTTACTAAGACTACCACAATTTGGCAGGCGGGATGCCATCCCCATAAAGTAAAATAAAATTAGCCCCGGGACATTGGCCGAAGCCGCCCCAGCACTTGACTTCTTGCGCCAACTGCAGTCGTAGGTCTGGCATAGCCCGTAGACCATTGCCTCCTTCGAACCCCGAAGGGCTAATGCATCAACCGGGTTAACCCAGGACACGCCGGGACGATATTGCCGAAAATGCATCGACCAGTAATCGATCCCTGGACCTCTCGCGTACGAGACGACCGCTCAACCGAGCGCGGACAAGCAAGGGATGTACCATCCCCATATCACCACAGTTTGCCCAAACCCCTTCAGGTACATATTTGGGCCAGTGAGTGAAACTGTACGGTATGAGAAATTGTACGATTTGAGTGGGAATCTGGTTGGCACGCACCTGCATCCCAAAGCCGCCACTGCTCTGATGCATGAGGCTGTGCTGGGCAGAGGCGGACGGGTTCTCCACGGCCATCATGCTGCTGCGGCGAGAGGTCTCCATGCCGTTGAAGACCGCATCGGTAAAGTCGTTGTTGCAAAAGGGGCTCATCCCCGGCTGCTGCTGCTGCTGCTCTTGCTGCGGATCGTGCGGGCCCGCATCTTGGGGCGGGGGCTGCTGCTGGCTGCCGCTGCTCCAGAATCCAAGATCGATCGCCTGGCCCGCCGCCGCGGATCTCGGCCTCCGCGCATTTGGCAGCGCCGGCAGGACCATGTCTTCCGCGCTGTGCGCGTCGGTCCACATGCAGTGTATTGCAGGAAGAGGCTTCTGCGGAGTTTCGAGACCCCAACGATTCATGAGCTCAAATCAATTGTTATCCGTCATGGCTGCATGCTTATCGCACGATTCAAATGGACCCCGGGCAATAATCAAGTCTTTCGCAGGGTGGATTGTGTGGCGATCGGCCCATAGTCAGCACACACAGGTTTTCAATTGAAGTTTCCCGTCTGTGGCGAACACAATGCGCAGTTGCTGGGCTCAGGTCCGGTAAGGGGGGGGGGGGGGGGGGGGGGGGGGGCTTACGGTGCTCGGCATCCCTGCAAACCTGTCCAGGTCGCGCATTGGTACACAAGGGTCGTTGTCTTCGGTTTTCAACACGCCGTTCCTGAGAGGGCGTGCCAAAGTGGGTTCAATGGCGCAGAGAAGTGGGGAGAGGGGGAGAAGACAGGGGAGTTAGAATTGGGGGGAGTCAGCATCTGATGGACGCGGAGAGCACAGCACATGTCAGGGTGGACGCAGATGACTGGGTGGCAGCAGTTCGACGGGCAGTGGACCTTTGATGGTGAAACCTGTTCATGACGGCGGGCCCGCCCTCGCTAGCGGACTTCCATTTGCTGGCGTTCCCCAGCGCCACGTCGGGTACCGCTGGCCTTTTGCGTACTTCCGATGCGGTGCTGTGGCTAAATTGTGACCCGTCCTCCGGTGATGGTGCGGAGGGCGCGGCGCCCTGCGGTTCAGAAGCAGCACGCATGCACTGGCCCAAATCAATCCACATGCACCGACAAACACCTGCTGGCTAGGAGCCGCCCTGCTGCGCCGTAAAGACAAGCGCAATGGTGAATGTGTCCGTCATGGGTTGCGGCGGTCACGGCATCAGGCAAGCAGCAGTTCTGCATCTTGCTTTGTTGAGAGGGTAGAAATAATGGATGGGGGGGGGGGGGGGGGGGGGGGGGGGTTAACCAGAGAGTGAGATTGCGACGGTGTCCTGTTAACGGTCTTGTGCTTCCGCCGCCTGATTCAAGAAGTAAAACGAGAAAAGAAAAAGCGCGACAGCTCAGCTATCGCACGATGCTCTGCCAGACGCGGGAGCCAAGACGCGGGAGGGACGAGTCGCAGGTGACACGACCAACCTTTCGTTGAGAAGCTCCAAGCTCGTGCGGCAGCTTCGCTTCGTCCCGTCAAAGACGGCTAGGGGGTGGAAGCGGGCGCACTGCTGGCAGAAGCGGCTTGGCGTGTCCTCGCGTAGCACCATCTCCGCCTGCTGGTGGAAGCGGCATATCTTGAAGCGCACGTTGTACTCCTTCAGCGCCGCTAGATCCGCGGTGCAGCCCGCTACCTGGCACACGGCGCGCTTCTTCCCCCCGTTCTCTGAAGCGGCGCCTGGCGCGCCGAGCAAGGCCGCCGGCGGCGGGAAGGGGGGGGGGGGGGGGGGTCAGTCTGGCGGGGCGGGCTGGCCGGCTCCGCCGACGAGTGGCGACGACGTACTACTTAAAATCCGCCCTGGCAATTCCACCAAATAGTGTACAATAACGAACCTATTGCGAAATTATCGCGAAAGCTCCAAGTCTTTGCCTGCAAACCCAATCTCACCATAGTATATATACGGCTATCTGGATATTTACTGAATACGCGTTATGCTGCGGTCTACGGGCGACACCACCGGCGGTAGCCGGACGCAGAGGAGTAGGGGAGAGAGCTGGCGGCGGCTAAACCTGAGCTTTTGCCGGACTGCCCGGGCATGTCGAGCGTCACCGCAGCACCGCTGTCCTCGCGTGAACCCAGGGTGGGAGCTTCCATGGCGCCGGCCTGGCGGCCTAGCTGGAAGACGAACTGCGCAACTGGAATGCTTGTTGGATTGGTGTCTGCTGCTTGTATACGAGTGATCCTTAGCAGTACCTGCAGCATGGTGTCCGCCTGCTCGCTCTGTATATTGCAGTGCATCGGAACCGGTACCCGTAAACTGCTTGTATGTAAAAAATTGATCTTTTGTGCCGGTACCCAGGTAGTTTTATCTGGGGGTTAGTTTTCGGGGGCCGGGGGGGCGTGGCGGGGGGGGGGGGCGGGGGGGGGGGGGGGGGGGGGGGGGGATTTCAGCCCTGTCACCCTCAAAGGCCTCAAGGTAAAACAAATTTTTTTACTTCATCAGCAGCAGAAGTAAAAGATAAAATAAATTGGTTTTTAATACGGGTCAACTTCGAATCGGTGCCCTACGAGGTTCAAGGTAGGCAGGGAAGATTAGCGAAACGTTCCTTTGCGGGGCTTGGTTAAAAAGGGCGGGGAAAGGGCGGGGTACTTGCGGCAAAGAGCCACATAGAGGGAGGGAGGGCGTGTCGTGCGTGTAGAAGGCCAGCACAAAACTATGAGAGTGGTCCAGTCTAGCGGACGAGGATGGTTTTATAAGATTTGATGGGTACAGGGGTGACCGCCGTTTTCGCTGTGGGCGGCACGCAAAGTGCCGTACATCGGCTTTTCATGGCAAAAGCACCAGTGTCAAAGCACCCGTCCGGTGGTGAAGCAAAGTACTGGTGCCGACCCCCGCATACCCTAGGTGCAGGGAGGAGAAAAGGAAACCCCAAGAACTAGCTCGAAACATTTCAAGGGAGGTAGGCAGGAAATATTAGCCACATCGGTTTTCATGACTGCGGAGGGGGTGGGGCGGCATCCGACGGAGCGGGGGCGCTGCCGAGAATGAAGGAGGCTGCGAAGGACCACAAGGGGGGGGGGGGGCAACCGAACGGAAGCGCCGCGGCACGAGTAGGAAGCGTCGTCGGGTCGGTGCAGTCGTTGATTACTGTAGAAATGCGGGCCCAACCGTCCTAGCGGCGGATTTTGTGCGGGTGACACGCCTGCTTCATTTGCGTGTCATTTGCATCTGCATTTGCATTTGCGGGTAAAACCCTAAAACCCTGCTGCATTTGCGCCATACGCCGCGCCCTTTCGTACGGAGTGCGAGGTCCACACGAATCCTTCCGCGGGGCGGGGGGGGGGGGGGGGGGGCTCTATAGATGCGGGCGACGGCCCGCGTGAGCCAGTCGCCGAGGATGGAGGCGTTCCATGTGAGGGGCGGTAGGTGTAGCCAGATGTCGCCAAGGAGTGCACAGAATCGGTCCGGTTGCTTGGCGGAGGGAGCTGCCCGGAATGCTACGTCGCGGTAAGCGATGAAGCAGCGGAGAAGGGCTGTCCACGCGGGCACGGCGGTGGCAGCATGGATTTGGAGTAGGGGCTTGAACCCGTCTCGACGCTTGCGATGTCCCCCCTTCTCGCGGTTGACGAAGAGCGTGATGTTATGGGTGTCCACGGCCATGTCGCGGAGTCGGCAAAAGACGCTAGACTCGCCACAAAAATATTGAGCTTACCGCGGCGCCCTCGCGGAGGATGGTGCCGTAGCCGGGGGTGGTCATGGGAAGGTTAGCAAGGTCGTCAAGAATGTAGGTGATGACGTCACAGGGAAGGGGGGCGCACCGCAGCTCCTTGCTAGTCTTGAGCTGACGGATTTGAAGTGCCCGCTTCATGTCGCCGATGGATGGGCCGGTGGCCGGGGCGTCATCCCGACAGGTGTGACGAAGGAAGGTGTTGATGGCTGAGAGGTAGCGTTGTGGAGAGCCGGCACCGATGGTGTCGTGCTCCGCGATCAAGGAGAGGTAGCGGACGCAGATAGCCGCCTCGGTGCAGTCCCGGGGGAGATGCCTTCCTCGCCGATGCAAAACTCGGCAAAGGGACGGTTCTTGCCTTCGTAATTGGAGTAGGTGCTGGCCGTGAGCGAGGTAGTCAACAGATCGAGCACCTTCGTGCCCAATCGTCTGTGCCGTAGAGAATATCGATGCTACCTCGCATGATCTCGCTCCTGGGAGCCTTTGCTGCGGCGTCGGCGATGAAGTAGGTAGGTGTCTTCGTGGTGCGGCGGACACGTCGGAACGCACCGTACGCCGCGGCCGGGTCTGAGGGGGGCGCTCGAAACTGGTGCCGTGACGGCAGGGTATTGTAGATGTTATATGTACTCTACATTGTTTTACTATGTACTGATGGAGCCGACGATGAAGGAGCGAAGAATTGGCGACGGATGCGTACGAGAAGGAGTACAAGCCAAGCGAAGTACGAGTATGAGCACAGCGAGTGCGAGTACCAGCGAAGGCGAATTACTAGCACGAGGACGACGAGGTGACAGTACGAGCGACTATACGAGGCCACCAGCAAGTGTTGAAAATACCGTAACACCTCCCTCGATCGCCGGCTTCTAGCTGTGGTGTGGCCGGTGGGGGCTCAGCACCGTGGGGCGTCTTCCGGCCCCTGCATGCCCCTCCGCTAGGGTGTCTCCCGTGGGGGTCTCAGTCCCGGCGGGGGCGGCGGTGATGGTGGTGGGCGCGCGGCGCTGCGATGGCGCGGGTGCAGTCGTCGACGCCCGGCGGGGGTGTACGATGACTGGCAGCTCCGGTGTTGCGATGGCAGCTGCTATGCGGGCGGACCTACCAACGGCCCGCCTCCATGTGCACGCACGTGAACCACGGGAAAAAGTCCGACGACCCGGCGGTAGCTGCCATGCACCTCGCCTACGCTGCGACTTTCGACCCCTCTGTGTATGTGCGGTGCGCCCCACGAGCCGGCTGCCCGCGCTTAGGCCACCACGTGTTCCATGGCGCGCAAGCGGCGGCCCGTACCGCCACCTGTGAGTTCTACGGCCCCCGCCCCCCCCCCCCCCCCCCCCCCCCCCCCCTCCCACGGCTCCGCCCCCCGATGTGGCTCTCCCGGCGTCGGCAGCTGGCGTGCGGGCGCTGCAGCACCTCGGGCCACCGCTCGGTGGTGCGCTACCAGCGACGTCTACCGCAAGATGCCCCGTACGCCGCGGCGGGGTACGGCTGTCGGCGTCTATCCCGCGGCTCGGCCTGTCCTCTTCTCCCTGCTAGACCGTACGTTGCCCTATGCTGACCGCTTCCCTCCTACCGACGACCGGTCGTACGGGGCCGAAGGCGCCGTCCGCGTATTTGCGGGGCTACTACTGCGACCCTACCCATCCAGCAGCCCCGCAGTTGTGCGGAAATTGGCGAAGCGGCGAGTGCGGCTGAGGGAGGCAGGGGATGTTGTGCGCGCCGGCTTCTCGGTGTGCGGGATGCAGCAACTATGTCGCGAATCGCGGGATGGCAGCGAGTTAAATAATTGATGGAGGCGGGATGAGCTGCCAGACGGAGGCGGGTGAGCTGCCGACGAACACATATCGGAGTGCCCTCCAACGGAAGCGCCGGCGATTTGCGAGGGCGCGGGCGGCTTATGCTGAGACTGCGGAAGGGGGCGCTGATGCTGCGGCGGATGGGATGCCGCTGGCGGTGGTGGATGCTCACCGCCGGGCGGCGAAACTCACCGATGTGCGGGAACTGCGTCGCGGTCGCCATGCGTTGAACATTGCCGACCTCGGTATATATGGTGTTTGACGCAGTTGCGGCGCTCCTTGCCCTCGATGCCCTCCATCCGCCTCATGCTGCCACCGGCCCGGAGTACTCTCCCATGAAGAACCGCCGGACTTGCAACGGGCGCCGCCGTCATGGGGCGACAATGCGGATGAGGTAAGCATGCGGTGGGGGGAGGACCAGCGTCGGGTTCTGCGTCGTGCACCCCGCCTTGCCGCTGGGCATGTGGACTGGTGGCGTTGGGAGCACATAAGGGACCTAGACGTACCTGCATGGCGCATGTGGGTGAACCGCTGCATGGCGGGGCGGTGCCACTCGCGCACTGCGGCTTTCTTGGCGAGTGGCACCGTCTATGCGCTCCACAAGGACGACCCCGCCGCGCGCGAGGAGCAGGGAAAGAGCGGCGAGCCGCTGCGAGTACGCCCGCTCAGCGTCGGCTCCGCGTTGGTGCGCCTGGCCTCCGCCCACGCCCTGGGGCAAGCGGGCGCGGATGCGCGGGAGGTCATGGGCCCGGTGCAACGCAGCTTTCAGTCGGGAGCTGGCTGTGAGACGGCGTATATGAGCATGCGGGTGGCGCTGCAACTTTTCGGCGGGCGTGGTACTGGTGGAAAAGGGCTGCTGCTCCTCGACATTCGGAATGCCTTCGATGAGATATCCCGGGGTGCGATACTTTACGGTTTGCTTCAGCACCCGCCCTGCTACTGCATATTCATGGCCTGATCCCTTTCTTCCGGATGTTGAGCGACATGTACTACTACGCGCACAACGCAGTTCCGGGCCAGAAAATCGGACATTTTAACATACGCGTACGCTTACGCGCCCTCCAGTACCTCCGACCGTACTGGCAGTCACCACAGTGCCCGACCTATGTCTAGAAACCTTGTAGGTACCTCTGCCGAGCCCTTTGGGGGTAGTACATGCGGTGTCGGGAGGCGGCTGGTGCGCAGGCGATGGGGGCGACCTAGCGGCCGCGTACAGTCGGGATGCAACATCTGCCACTCCACGGCATGTCACATCAGCTTGCATAACATCTTTGCTTACAACAGCCACGTCTTTTGCCCTTCGTCCCCCCGTCCCCCGTCCGATTACCATGGGCTACAAGTCAAAGAAACGGCAGTCTGAGAAAGCCGCGGCGATGCCGGTGGTGATAGAGGAGGCGGGGCGGGTGGCAGCGGCAAGGGCATGCCGGCTAGGCCGTCGTCGCATGCATCGGCAGCGACGAATCGTGTGTCGACCCAGCTGCAAAACCTCGAATCAGAGGTCAAGTACCTGCTGAAAAAAGCGACGGCCTCGGAGGAGGCGGAGCGTTGCTGGAGGGGGGTTGTCAACATGCAGAAAGAAGTGGAGAAGGAGCTGCGGTCCCAACTTGCGGCGGAGGAGAGGGCGCGAGTGGAAGCGGACATCCTGCGCCGGAAGCTCGACAAGAAGGGAGCGCGCCTAAAAACCAAGATACGGCTCATGTTTGAGTCAAATGGCAGCGAGGCCGAGTCAATTGGCAGTGAGGGCATCGGCAATGACGAGGAGGGCGGGGGCCAGAAGCCGGGGAGGGAGCGGCCGGCAGGCATGTCCTACAAGCTGCGGGAGGCGACGATCCGAGCGACAATGCGCAAGTTCATCGGCCGCAAGGCCGAGCAATTGGAGGCGTGGCTCACGGATACGACGACAACTGGCAATCTGTGTATGCGGAGGGCGGGCCCGGCGCACAGTTCGGAGCCCCTTCCGGCGGTGACGAAGGAGCGGAGCAGCAGCAGCAGCAGTAGCAGCAGCATGGCGATGTCGACGCGTATGGAGCTGACGGGGAGGAGGCGGGCATCGCGGAGGAGGCGGACCTAGTGGGCCAGCCAACGGATGTGCGAGCAGCGCACACTCCCCGCTTTATATCGTAGGCGACCTGCTAGCCAACTACCCCGCGTTGCTGGCCTCCATATTGGAGTCTAAGCAGTGTAAACATCACTTGAAAGCAGCAGAGAGGCGTACCCTGCTGGCCATTAGAAAACTGATGTGGGAGCACAAGCTGTGCAGGTCTACACTAACATGAAGCTATCTCAAGATGCCTTTCAGCGTCTCATCAACCTCAGTAGCTCCAAGTGGGACGCGGACATGGAGAAGCTGGTGCAGATGGTGCTGCCATATGGCAACTTGAATATCAAGTGGCCATCAGTGGAGTACATGCTGAAAGGGCAAGGGGAGGAGCTGGCTGATGTGGGGCTCCGGACTACGGAGGACATGATATCAAGCACACTGGATCTCAAGCTGGTGCTTCAGCATCGTGCCATGCTACTGTTGAAGGAGGGGCTCATCAAACCCGGGGAGTCTCTCAGCATTCAGCTAGCTGCTGATGCCACAGGAATTTTCAATGCCACAAAGACAAATGGCACAATTGTGGTGCTGAAGGTATGCTGCAACTATATTTTGATGTCATTTACAGTCATTGTGTTTACACAACATGTCACTAAAAGGGATGGTGATGCTATGGCTGCGCAGATTATATGGGCACTTGCCATGTGGCTAAGGTAACGCGAGAGACGCATGAGCATACACATGCCAGCCAGAAGCGCAAGTTCTGAGAGCACACCTTTAACACATTCCGTGCGGCAAAGAAATAGGTTGGAAATGTAATTACACACATGCTGGTGACTATCCTCCCGCAATGCCGCCTATGCATGCTGGTGACTATCAGCGACGCCGCCTTTTCCCCGGCTTCCTGAACTGCCCCAGAAAATCTGTCACCCATGCATCATAATCATCCACCCCCCTAGCTAATGGCGGCACCTCAGACAAGTCCATGGCATATTTAACGCCAGCTGCCTTATCCTGCCCATTGAACATGGGATCGCTGCTGGGGGAATAATTGCCGTTGGCAGCTAGCCTCTCACGCCCACCTGGCACAACGAGCATCCGAAGACGCTCATTGCGCTTGGCAAGGTAGTCCTCCTCCAACGCCCTCCTCTCTTGTTGCGCCTCCCGCTTAGCACGAGCCTAAGCTTGCTTCTCCAGCCACGCCGCGTTATCCCTGTATGTCACAAAGCCGGCCACAGCCTTCATCCGCGCCGGGTTCTGATACCTCCTGGCAGTGACTGGGTAGTAGTCGACGTGCCCTTGCTGACCCAAACCTGGCCTCAGGGAGGGCTCAGGAAAGCCCCACGTGCCAGCCTGCTGGATGAGATGCTCCTCGTCTGGTAGCTGCAACTTATCCATGTATATCTTTGGCTTCTCTAGCACTGACTGCTGGAACTTGTACTGCACACACTCGCGCTGGTCACACGCCCATGGGGGCATGTGGGCGTACCTGGTCACCTTCGCCTGCTCAAACTAGAGCTCCATCGCGCGCATTGTCAGGAAGACGTAGCCACGCACGAGGCGCCCGACTCCATGCTTCTCGCTGTCGCCGCGCTCGCAGTACTTGACCGAGGGATACTTCTGGTCCCACGCCTCCGTCCAGACTCGGCTCCCGACACTTCTTGACGATGTCGTTGACCCAACTGGCAAGCAGCGCCGAGGGGAAGCCGCAAAGCCTGAAAGACTTGGCGGCATTCGAGAGCCGCCAGTCCCGGCCGAGCTCACTTCACGCGGCCAATTGGAACTGCGCCTCCCACGTTGCCCACTCCACGACCGCCACAAGGGCCAGGAGAGGGCCGAAGCAGGTTGTACATGCGGTGTTCTTGTAGTGCTGCGGCTCCAAGGCGTAGGCCTCCTCGAAGCACTCCACCATGCACTCTAGGCACTCGCCCTCTAGGACGCGGCTCCGCCGATTGTGACAATAATGGCATACTCTGTACGGGTATTGTATGATCGTAGCATCATTCATGTACGAGTACCTGTTGTATCGTATGTGTGCGCGCGTGTGTCACGCGCCACAATACGAGTACTGGTGGATGATGAATCATGAGATGAGTCCTACTGGTTCCGGTACACTGTTCAGTAGTAGTTACGGGATAATACACATGTGCGTACCCGTAGCGGGCATATATGTATAATGCACATGCCTCTGTAATATTAGTTGTATACTTGTGTATAAATTGATGTGTCGACTACTTGTGCGGAGGTCTCTAAGCGACGACCTCATGTTCGACTCTTCAAAGCACGACTCTTCACGGTGACGCGCTTAGCAGTGCGTGTGCCGCTTGGTGGTGGCGACGCATAAATAGCGGCGTGTGGTGACAACATTGTAACCATTGTTTCTTTCTTCTCTATTGCTTTTGTGTTTTCCCGCTTGTCTTGCCTTTTGCGTGTGTGAGGGGCGAGACTGCCGCACTGGTTCCGGAGGTGCTGTTGCGCTCCTTATTTTAGCTTCCACGGCTCAACCTGCGATACCTCGACTGTATAATTCGACATGTCTGAGTCGATGAATTCTGCTGGCAAAAGCCGAGAGCGACTGCTCAACGAGGAAACTTCAGTCGACTTGTCGACTACTAAGGTTTGTGCCGCCGTAGTGGTCACTTATGGTAAAGGTCACTCTATCGAACGTCAAGTGATCTTAACGACTGAGCCAAATGCTAGATCGACTCTTTTCATACTAGTCGGAAAGTCGACAGCATCTGACATTACTGTGCGCGGCACGGCTGTGCGGAAACTCCGCGAGGAAACTGGTCCGCTTGTCTCTGAGGACGACTTAGAACTGTTTGACGTTCTCATCATAGATGGCATGAAATATTTCTTATATGCATGTAAGCTATCATCCAAGCAGATAGCCAGTGAAATGCGCACGCCAGAAAGGTCGCACGCTCTAGTCATGTCGCATTTAGTTGCACCAATAGCTGCTGCTGGTGAGGAATTAGATGCTGATGACGACAATGCTCTGATTGGCTTCGAGCGTACCTTTCCTGAGAGTGTCACCCTGGACCCAGAGTATGATGATTCGTATTCGGTCAGCATTGCCGTGAACAGTCGTGACAAGCCTGTTCCGACTAATGTGTGGTACCCTCCATTCATGATTCATACTGTTGTGAGTGATTTCGGGCGACCATTTATAA
>VCJN01000040.1:0-57448 GCA_006384855.1 Tetraselmis striata | reverse complement strand
ATGTATATGCAAGTGTATATGTATATGTATATGCAAGTGTACATGCAAATGCATATCAATATGTATATGCGAGTATATATGAATATGCATATGCATTTGTATATGTATGTGAATCCATATATGTATGTGTACATGTACGTTTAATAGGTGTTTCGTATATACGTGTTGTCGTACATGCGTGTATGTGTTAAACGAATAACATAATACGCAAAAAGCCGTGCCACCCCCACACTCGTGCCACCTCTGGTTAGTTTGTGCTGCCATGGCTAAGCTTTGTGTGTGGGACGCCGTGCAGGACATGAGCTCCCCCAAGAAGTGGGACCTGGCCAACGGGGCGACCGTGCAGGTGCACACGCCGTTCACCACGCGCTCCAAGGAGCTGGGCCAGCTGTACAACGGCCTCAACCTGCCGCTGCTCACGACGGACGAGCGGTTAGACGTGCTGCTGCACGTCAAGTGGACCGTCAAGGAGTTTGACTGCAACCTGACGCGCGAGATCGTGGAGCTGGTGGACCGCGAGGCGGACCTCCTCAACCGCGGCCGGTCCCCCAAGACGATGGAGGGCCTCCGCAAGCGCATCTCCTCGCTTTTCCTTGCCTTCATCGAAACGCCAGAGTTCAATGTGCCCCCCCCCCCCCCGCCCCGCCCCCCCCTCACCTCCCCCTACTCCAATGCTTTCATCATCCTCTGCATACCGTAACTCCGCTTCGAGTTCGCTACATATATGAAAGTCCTTTTTCCCTCCTACCTTGCAAGAAAAGAGAAGCACTACATTTATCTGCAAATATACCGGAATGCACCTCAAGTAACGACTCTGCTGCAAAGCAATTCATTATTTGGGGGGACAACGCAAGCCGAATTAAATGGTACGGTATTATACGGAATGTCCGCCGACAACGACCGCGCGCGCGGTTGTGAAAAGGCAATTCTTATTATTTGTTCGTAAACCGCGGGCGCGAATCCAATTGAATGGTACGGTATTCTGCGGAATCTCCGTCGACTCCGCCGACTGGTAGTGAAAAACAATTCATATGTTTTTTTGAACAGCGCGAATCCAATTATTAAGTGGGATGGAAGTGACTATACGACGGCATCTTCGCCTCGCGCGGTGGTCCAAAACCATTCGTGTTTTGTAATAAACCGCGCGGACCCAATTAAATGGTACGGTATAGATCGGAATCTCCGACTCGGTGGTCCGAAAAGCGTTCAAGTTTTGATAACCCGGGAACCCAATTATCAGTATCTCCAACAGCACCGTCGGTGCCCTCATTGCATCGAATCGTACCGCTGCACGATATAATGCCCCATCTGACACATGGCTTTGTGCGCTTGCTTCCATCAGCCGGAGGCGGGGCGCTTCCAGATGGTGCCCCTGGACTTTGACGGCTACCAGCAGTCCCCGCTGGAGGGGCAGTCGGGCAGGACCATGACGGGCACTGTGACAGGCTAGCGCATCGAGCGACACACTCCCGGGCGGAGGAATGACTGGCGACCTCCTGCGCGCGCGGCCCTTGATGGCCCGGTGGCTCTTTGTGCCATGCCTCACTTTGTAATCAGATTCCCTATTCTTAGCAGTGCTGTCTATAGTGTGGAAAGTCGCTCTGCCTACCAGAGGTCGGATTCAGAGGAAATCCTGCTCTTGTGAATGTGCTTTATAGATGGCATGCAGGCCAGCGGTTTGAGGCTTTTGACGCACAGTGCCTTGTAGGAGCCGCTGGCACCCGTGCACATGCTGTCTGTGCCATGTGTACAACTTTTTTGCGTCGCAAATGCATCATAGAGCCCGGCTTAAGTGACTCAAAACGTAATTTCATTGCGTTTACATGTGAAGTAGCGGATCTTTATGAAGTCGACGGGATCAAGTTGGCGCCATGTGGCATCCCACGAACCACGCTATCCAGTTCCCTGGTGACATGCCCGAGGGGGGGGGGGCTGCCCTGCGGCATGATGTCTGTCGGCATCTTTGCTGATGTATCATTTACAGGTGGCGGCTGTCAGCGTGGGTGCTGGCTGGCCTGAGAGTGCGCCGGGGGGCACTAATCTACCCTAACGCAGCGCGTCCGCCGCGGCGGCCGCTGCCCCGCGGGCGCACCGCCGTCCCACCGCCCGCCACTCTAAATTAGACTCCTCAGCCTCGGTGGCGGCCGCTGCCTATACGCGGTGGCCGTTGCCCTCGTCCTCCTTGTCCAGCGGCATGTACTGGGCCATGATCGCCCGGATCTCCGCGTCCATCTGCGGAACGGAGGGGAGCAAACCAGCGAGGCGTGAGCCGGTCACACACGATTGCCGCCCGGCCGGGGTGGCTCACCGTACACGCACGTTGGGTGGGCGCATCGGTACTGATGAGGGGGGAGGTGTGACTGGAGTTGGCCGTGAGGCCAGGCACAAATATAGGAAAGCACCGCGCCGCGTACTGTGACCATTTATAACAGGGCCGGATGCCTCGAAAGCAGTGAACTGCACGACAGCATCAAATCCGGACATTTGTGCATCTTCCAGGCGCGCGCGCAGGGGGCGACAGCAAAAGGAGGGGGGGGGTCTTGTTGTCACCACTCGCGAACAGTAGCACAACACACAGCGAATCCACCGCAAGGCGTTGTAAAGTACTCCGCCTTTTTCTACCAACGTAATCCCCATGAAGCGGTGCATGCGGTCCCCCGAGGCGTCGGCATTTGTTATTCGGTTTTGTTATTCTGGTGTCGCTTTCCTAGCCGCGGGGGGCACTGCTTTCTGCGGTACGTACGGCGACCGCAACAAGCCGAGTTCTCGAGTGGAATGGAAAAGGGGGGGGGGGGGGGGGGGGCTCACATGGGTGCGCCTCTGGAAGCGGTAGAAGCCGTACGCCATCACCATCGCGACGACGACGACCGTGAGGCTGATGCCGACGATGGCGCCCGCGCCCAGGCCGCTGCCGCTGACGATGGGCTCGCCGTGGGCGTCCACGGGGATGGCGTACGGGTTGCCGGTCTCGGGGTCGCACGTCTTGAAGTCCTTGGCGGGCGCGCAGGTGTGGCCGTTGCCCTCGTAGCAGTTCGGGCACTGGCACTTGAAGAGCGGCGTGGAGGCGTCCGCCAGGCCGTCCAGGGCCAGCTCCTTGTAATGCGCCAGCTGGTCCACGCACGCCGAGTGCTTGTCATCGTACCAGCAGCCGCCGTGGTCCTTCAGGCACGGGTTGGGCAGGTTCGCCTCGCAGCTGCAGACACGAGTGCGCCAAAGGTAGCCGGGGAAGGGGGGAGGGGGGTGGTGGTGGGTCAGCGGCAAGCAAGGCACCAAGGCACGACGAACTGTGTTGCCCCGGTCGGAGTGGGAACATGGTCGGAATGTAGTCGGAGCGGCACTTCGTGAGTCGGAATGAGATACTCTGTGCTATGTCCGCGATGCACCCTGATGCGGGTGCCGGCGCGGTTACAAGTGAAAAATCGGCAACACCTTCATAGTTCGTTGTGTTCTCTGCGAGGATATTGTAGCATGCCAATGATTATTTTTTACTCGTGCTGACGCGATAATAACAACAACTCGGCGAACGGGAGCCCGCCCTGCCTGCCAGAGGCCAAACTGCCGGCAAAACAATGGAGGAGCCGTAGAAAATGGTCTTCTGGGTTGGATGCAAGCCCAATCTGAGGCTTGTGATGAAGGTTTTTATGGGTGCGCCGGCGCCCTCATCCGTATTCCGTAAACATGCGACCTGCCTATCCGAGGCGAGCTGGACACTAAACCTGTAAGCGGACTCTAGCGAATGTCGTCATACGAAGGGGGAGCATGCAGGGAAAATCCGAGGCTGGACGAGTCCTTATGCATCTAGGGCGTATAGCACAATGTATACGCACACGTTTAGCATAGATTTTTGGATGGGCACAACGTTTTTGGCTTCGCGGGCGGTTAACCACAAGATTGCACAGCAGGCCTAGAGAGTGGCCATGGCGGGAGGGCAGCGCCGCCAGACCAAGTGCGTGAGAATGGTCAAGTCGGGTGGGGCCGGTTGGTGGTGGTTGGTGGGGAGGGGGCGGGGGGGGGGGGGGGGGGGGGGAGGCGGGGCGCACCGGTAGTCGCCGGGCTGGTTGTGGCAGGCGCAGCGCTCGCAGGCGCAGTCGTCGCCGAGGTCCTGCGGGCTGAGGTAGCGGCACTCGTTCATGTCGAGGCACACCGTCTCGCCTCCGCCCTGTTTGTGGGGAAGCACGGAAAGGGGGGGGCGAGGGTTGGGGTGGTGTCAGTCCACTGTGCACGGGCGCTCGGGGATCACATAGGAGGTCAAATGTGGAGAAAATACTCCACAATGTAACATGCGGCGACTCGCTTGAACCTGCACGGCACTTTTTGTCTACGAGTCGTACTTAATGCATGGGTTTGGTCATGTACATTACAAGTTTGGGCGTTGGTTTTGTGGCCATGTATATTAATGTTGCTCTGGAGAGTACATTGGGGGGGGGGGGGGGGGAGGGGGGGGGGAGAGGGAGCAGGAGTGTGATGGTGCATGCGGTGGGCACCACAATGAGGGAGGACAGCGAGAAGAAGGGCAGGGGGGGGGGGGGGGGGGGGGGCTCCCACCATGTCGCGGGACACCCAGCCGTCGCCGCACTCGCACTTGTACGAATCAAAGGTGTTGACGCACTTGGTCTTGCCGCGCTTGTCGCCCTCCACCAGCTTGTTGGCCGCGCACTCCTGCACCGCCGCCGCCCCCACATCCCCATCGGTCCTCAGTCAACATCGCCAGTGAGAAGGAGTCACCGCCGCGCACCGCGCGCAGCGGCAACCAAGACATGGGAAACATGCCCTGACAAGTAACCGGGCTCTCGGGTTGCAAACACATGTGAATGGGGTCGCACCACCAAGCCCGCTGTATTTACTGTGCTCTGTTTATAACGCACCATCTATAACACACTGTACCGTACCTATCAGAACCCTCATGGAAGGCCCCACATTCAGCCTGCACGCCACTTCTCTATAGGAACATTTACCAGAGCCGCAATAGTTTCGTGTAGATTTGAGCTCTGGCAGGCAGGGCGGGTGCTTATTCATTGCTTGTTACCGCGTAGACCCGTAGACTTTAAGAGGCCTATAGAGTTCCTCATGTGGCGGTGAAGTACATTGTAAACACCTTATTCACAGCTGAAGATACATTATTAGTTAGCAAAGCACGGCCGCAAAGGGGCAGAAACCCGCGGGTGGGGATGGAGCGCTCACGTTGGCGCCGATGTTGCCGGTCTGGCACTCGTCGGGGGTGACGTTGGGGTCGTTGCACACTGGCGGCTCCTGGTCCT
Organism: Tetraselmis striata; assembly: GCA_006384855.1. Lineage (NCBI taxonomy): Eukaryota > Viridiplantae > Chlorophyta > Chlorodendrophyceae > Chlorodendrales > Chlorodendraceae > Tetraselmis > Tetraselmis striata. The sequence goes on along the minus strand of VCJN01000040.1, from coordinate 52,190 downwards.
TGGGGAAGCCGGAGCACAGGCCGCGCAGGACCTTGTCCCAGCGCAGCGCGCCGCGGTACTGCTTCCCGTTGATGCGGATCGTCGGCAGGATGGACACCTCCGAGACGTCGTCCGTGCCGACCTGCGCGCACCGCAGCCACGGGGGCCCAGGGGAGGGCCGGGCGGGAAGCCGGCGTCAGAATCCACAGGGTCGTGCCTCAGTCCATTCTGAGCTACGGGTGCCTGGGCGATGACGGTACGAACACTGCAAAGGAGAGCCCATCCTGCCTGTCAGAGGTCAAATGCAGACGAAACTATAGCGGAAGTATAGAACATGTTCTGATAGGTGGCACGCAAGCCCGATTTTGACGTTTAATACGCGTTCTCATGGACGCGCCGGCACCCGTAGCTACGGAGGTACCACCACTTAATCATGCCCAATGCCTTTCAAGTTCCGCTTGCCAGCGTGACAGCCTTGAAGCGCGCTATTTCATATGGATGCGGGATGGTCAGGCGCCCTTACGTGGCCGATTTCCGTAGCATTCGCAGCTGTTATAGTAATTGGTATGATTCTGATGTGCCCGGGGTGATGACATATGTGGTAGCTCAAGTCACATTCTGAAGCTAAACCCTAAAACCCTAAACCCTAGACCCGACTACACGACCGCGAAAACTCATGCCAGAGAAGTACACCGAACAGTACATCTTTAGCACGAGTTTTAGGCGAAGCAGCAGAGAGTAAACCAAGGCAGCAACGATAACGTCGTCCGCAGCCGCGGGCGGACCTGCGCATCCTTCTCCGCCTCCAGCAGCGGGTTGTCCATGTCGGTGTCGGGGTCGCCGACGCACTCGCGCAGCGCCGCCACGCCGGTGCCGGCGTACCCCGGCGGCGACTGCCAGTCGATGTCGCCCGGCATCTCGTCGTACAGCTCCGAGAAGACGCGCTCCGCGCACGCCTCGTTGTACATGTTGTCCGACATCTTGCACTCCTCCGCGAAGCGGTTCACGTAGTCCCACCACAGCCAGGTCTTGCCCGACGCCTTGGCGAGCTCGAACACGCACAGCTGGCGCAGGTTCTCCTGCGGAGGGCGGCGGCGAGGGGGGCGCCGTCAGAGCGCAAAAAACGGGGTGCGGCAAGATCTAGGGTTGGGCAAGACCTGGGACAAGGGCGTCGAAAACCAGCTCCGGGACGGTCGCTGGTAAACCCGCATTATACGCACTCCTCAGGCAAGGCAACTGCTAATGCAGGAAAGGGTGGTGGCGGGAAGGGGGGGATGGGGGGGGGGCGGGCGGGGGGGCACCAGGATGACGTCCTTGCCGTCGTAGCCCTTGTCCATGTCGTCCTCGGGGTCGGGGCAACAGTAGCGGCCGCTGTAGATGCACTGCGACTGGCACTGCGGGCTGTCCTGGAAAGCGCGGCGGGCAGACCCAGATGAGGTAGTGCGGCTCAAAGTCCGCCACGTCCTCCTTGTCCATCTTCTTCGCGATCGGCGCAAACTCCTTGATGAACTGCTTCTGGGAGTCGCAGTTGGTGCCGCAGGCGTCGTTGCTGTTGGTCCAAAACTCCCACCGGACCTGCGGGCGCGCCGGCGCGGTCAGTGGCTCCGGGGGCGCCAACCGCAATACGCTACCAAACGCAGCACCACCTTGAGTCTGCCCATGAAGGCATGTCTTGGCCCTACTGAGGCTTCGGTGCCAATGTGGTAATAAAACAGTGCAAGTAAGAACCCGCTCTTCCTGCCAGACGACCCGATCGCGGAACTAGGAAAGCGAACCTTTGCATAGGTTGCATGCAGGGCCGATTGTGCTTAGACGGAGGTGAGACAGCCGGGGAGGGGGGGGAGCGCACCGTCTCCGCGCGCGGCAGCAGGTCGCGCCAGCTCATCTGCACCATGAGCGCCTGGTCCTCAAAGCTCGCGTACTTGCCGGTGTGCGGATCCGCCAGCAGCCCCTTGAGCATGTCGCCATCCTTCTTCATGATGAAGGCGGCCGGGATGGTGAGGTTGCGGATGTACCTGCGGTGCGAGAAGGGGCCGGCCAGCCGCGCGGTGAGACCGAACGGTATTCCTGTGCATGACGGACACGAGACTGTGGGAATACATAGTAAATGATAAACCATCTCCACAATTGGGACATAGCAAGGCTCATGCAGACCAAGGCGTGGGTGGGAGAGCAAGGGCGCGCACGCCTCGGTCTCGTCGTCGTCCGCGCGGTCCATGGTCGTGAGGCGGTCCTCGTAGTTGGCGATGATGACGGCCTGGGCGCCCACCTTCTGCGCGTAAAAGGCCTTCAGCGTGAACTTGCACGCGTCGCCGCCGTCTGCACAGCCGCAAGAGGCGAGAGGGGGTCAGCAGGAATGCTCCGTTGGGATCCCACCCACGCAGCCACCATCCAGGGATGCCGATAATGCCTCCGCACCGGAGGCGTCCCCCCCCCCCCCCCCCCCCCCCTGCCTTTTCCCCCCTGGCACCGGTACTTGCCAAGTACGGGTGAGGACACACCTATCAAAACCCGTACCGTAAGGCTCTGGTGGGGCGTGCATGCAAGCTGTAGGGATATTGGCTACAGTTCCGCTGCAGTTGTGTCTATATTTACCCTCTGGCGGGTTTCCCTTATTCACAGTGCTCTTATTACCACGTCGGCATCCCGCCGGCATCCCTTATTTAACTTGCGACCCCATGTGCACGCCGCACCAGCCCATTGCTTGAGCCACGAGCTCACAAGCCGCTTGTTTGGCCCCTCTTCCCGGGATGGAGGTAGGGGTCCAGGCGGACACGGATCAGTGAATACTCTTTGACAAGGAGAGCGAGGTCAGCGCCACGCGCAGTTTGCCGACCAGGGGGTTGAAAGAGGGGAAAGGGGGGGGGGGGGGGGGGAGGCTCACCGGGGCCGCGGTCCAGCAGCACGATGGCGCGGTTGCCGATGTAGCGCGGGTCCGAGATGCCGTGCAGGGCCTGCCCGGCGGCCGTCATGGGCGGCACCGCTTCCTGCAGTGGCAACACAGCAGATGTGAGTATCCGCTGCGGATTGTCTCACCCCAAGCCTGCACCCCCGCCCCCCGTCCACCCACAAGACAGCGCATACACCTGTGATGAGTCCGGGATAAGGCTCGCAATGTAAAAGCCGCACACTGGTCAGCCGCTCTCAAACACAGTTCTTCCCTCTTTTCGGAAAGTGAAAGCAGGATAAGCCAGATCTGCAGGGGTGCTCATCCGGATACGCGCAGCCTCAGCCTCCGCGCGCGAGGGCTATCAGCCGCTCAGCCGGCACGCGTACGGGCGCGGCGCCGCACCTCAAAGTCGCTGCAGCCGTAGGCGCAGTCTACGCCCCGTTTGTCCTCGGTTCTGCACTGCTTCTCACCGATTGACTTGGGGTACACCAGCATGCCGCTGTGCGTGCGAGGCGGGCAGCGGAAAGAAGCAGTCAGCGGGTGAGCACGGCTGGATGGTTTGGCTGATTGCATTTGTTGTTTGGATGAAAAAATGGCAGCGGGACGGGCGGGGATGCCGGCACACAATGGCGAGCGGGGCAGCTCCGCGGGGCATACTCACCGCAGAGTGGCTCCGTACAGCGGGTTGCCAAAGTTGGCGAGCGCAAAAGGGATGGGCTTCTCCGTGCCGTCCGGCATGACGTAGCTCAGGTTGCCCATCTCCACCTGAAAGTCCGCCACGGCGCCCCCCAGCAGCGTCCCCAAACATGCGCACAGCAGCAGCGCCGCCGCGCCCGCCCGGGAGATCCCTACCGCAGCCATGGCCGCCCTGCGGCGTGTGCAAACCAACGCGACGATTCGACTGTAGTCCAACTACCTGCATCCAGCACAGGGGTGGCGGGGCACTTTTAATTAGTTGGCCATTTATTAGTTAGTCGACGGCGATAAAGTCGGCCGAGGGCAGGGTCGGGGCACATCGAGGCGGGCCCCTGCCACGATAGCAGGATACGTGAGGAACGGCGTTGGTTCCGATCGAAGGGCTAGCGAGCGAACACCCCACCACCCCCCGCGCGGCACCCGACCCGTCCAACCTCCCTGCCGACGGGTGCGCCGTTGTCTGCGAGTTTCGGCGGATGCCGTATCGGGGGGCGAGGTAATAATAGAAAGTGTGATCGTCGCCGCCAAAACACAGCAGATACGACCCCCCGAGGGCCCTGGCCGTGCCGTGCCACACACGGCGGCCGAGGAGGGGGGCGGGGCATGCATCTGAGCGCAGCAGCGGGAGCGGGCACCCCTATGTCGTTCGCGCCGACAAGCGGACGGCGCGGGCAGTGGATATACTAAGGCTGCGCGGCGAGTGCTGTCGCGCCAAGGTTGCGTGCCCGCAAGCCGTACACGATACCTGATAATGCAGTACTTCCAAGCAGTGTTGGCAGTGTCGACAACAAATAAGATATGGCAGTGGTGCCCGATGAAAAAAAAACGCGGGAGGGCGGGGCAGTCCGCTTCCAGGTGGCCTTGCCAGTCGAATGAGGGCGCGAAACGGGGGAATGAGGGCGTGGGCACTGAGCCTTGATGCGCGGGCGGCAACCGAGCACGCGCGCCCACGCGCGGGGGGGGGGGGGGGGGGGGGGGGGCTTTCTTGGCAGTTGCGAGTGTGGACGGCGGATCTGCAGCAACAAATGCACGAACAGAGATAAACGATGTTTATCTTGAAAGCTATCTGAATACACAACGAACTATTAACGGACATTCCGACTGTGCTAAAAGGAAACACATATTTCTTTTGGGCCTGCGAGGAAGCCGAGCAAGCAGAGCGCCCCCGCGCGAGCCCCGCTTGCGCGCAGGAGGGATTCACACGAGCGCGAGGGGATAGATTCGGACGTACGTTCCGTCGCGGACGCGCTGCCTGGCAGGGAGCTTGGCGAGCCAGCGCGGGGGTGAAAGAGTGTGCTGGGTGTGAGTCGGAAGCCGGGAAGCCAACTGCTGCATCGCGCGCTATCGGCTTGCGCGCGCTGCGTACCTGTACTGTTGTCGTCGTCATCATAAATAAGCGCGCATTTCATCTCGGGTAGTGCATGTGCATCGCGTCATCGTCGGTTCTGCGGCACTTGATATCCTACAGGGTATTATTTTTACATCGGGGCTTTCACAAAAACGCACTACAAAGAGAACTAAGAGCAATTATGAGAGGTTGCCAGCAAAAGAGATACTTAAGCCTGAAAACAAGGTCGAACAGGAGGACAGGGAGCCAATAGACAAAAAGGAGCCAAGGGAACCACGAAGTCACTTAGCTGCCAGAAACTCCAAGAACCTCCGCCCCGGGGTAAGCTATCAGGCACGGCGAGGACGCTTGCAGCCAATGACCCGGGTCATAGCAACACATGCCGACGAACGACGCGACGCGGGCGCAGGAGCACCATCACGTGCCACACGCGCGGCCGCGACCCCGCCAAGAACATTGTCTGCATGAGCCATGTTGATGAGCAAGGAGAAACGGCGGCGCCACGCAGACAAGAGCTGGCCGATATTCTTGCCAGTGTGTGCTTGGCTAGCTTTCGCGAGCTCCACCAAGAAGGCCTCAGCGTGCGGGGCCAGCGAGCCAAACTCGGAAACGGCGAAAGGGACAAAGCGAAGCATGCCGGCGGCGTTTCGGACACCCTCGTCATACTTCTGGATTTTGTGGCGCTCTGCAGCCCGCAAAGCAGTCGTTGGATCCGGGGTTGACACGCCGAGGATAGGGGCAATGGTGGTATCGACAGCAACCGTGTTTCCGCGGATACCGCCATACCCAAAAAGCCCAACATCGGCGGGCCGCCCGTCGCTGCCCTTCGGGAGAGAAACAAGCACCGACGGCTCCGTGAGGATCTGGACACCCACGCCCAGCGCTGACTTCACGTCGTGGCAAATGTCGGAAAGGCCATGTGCCGCCCACTCGTGTGCGGCGTGATTGGAGTCGCCCCCAGAGCAGCGTGCCACGTGATCAGCGTATGCAACCGCCCAAGTTGAAGGAGTGAACTCCACGCCAGCATCCTCAAAACGGGCAAGCATGCCTTGTACCGAGAAGGAGCAAGAAGCACAAGAGCATGGCTCGCCAAGGGAGAGGACAGGAGACGCCGGAAGGCCAAATGGGCGGCAAGCGGCCACACGGAACATGGAATCGTAGTACTCAGGGGAACGCTCACGGACTTCACCAAGGCGACCCTCACATGGAGGATCAGTCACCAGGAACGCCGTCGCAGCGCGTAAGAGGCGGCCTCGGAAGCGGTTGCTGTCAGGGCCGCTTCTAGGCATACGCGCAGCCAGCTTTGCGAAACGGACCGTGTGGATGCGGTGGCTCAGGGTTTCCTGTACTTTCCGCATGGAGTGCAAGGGGAAGTCCGAGTAATGCGGGATAGCTTGGAGGTCGGCCGCCGAGCGCAAAGCAGGGTATTGCTCTAGCTCATGTAAATACTAAGCAACAATTGCATATCGTACAGGGTATTTCCTTGTCTGACGACTTCGAGGTGACGCGCGCACCGCGCGCTCTGGAGACTGAAGGCAGTAGGATACATGTACTGCAGCATGAAGATGATGTAAAGCCCGCGACTACAAAGAATCGACGGTTCCCGTGTACAGGCAGTAGTACCTCGTATCGGTAGTTGAATGTTGATTCTACATTGCTCCTGTGCTGCTGCTTGTGAAACTGTACTGGGAGTAGTCGTGCGCGGCCCATGTATGAATATAATGATGCGCGGGATGCGCTCTGCTGGCAGCTCCCACGGGCACGGGGCAGGTGAGGCCGCGCCCACTGCTCGTACGCGATGGCTGCGACAACCGCCAACAGATGAGTTCTCACCAACACTGTACCAGAAGCAATGTCAGAGGACGTCACTGGCGCTGCTGGCGCCACGGTCCGCTAGGTGATAGCGACAATACATGGAAAGCGTACAGCGAAGTGCGGAAGCCCTCTTTGCCCAGCCAGCTCCAGGAGCTGCCCCCCTTGGCCCGCCCCTCGTGCGCCGCCGACGAGCGCGCTCCCGGCTGGTCGCGCGATGGCCGAAAGCAACGACGTTCTGACCGAGTCGTTTTCCGGTGATGGCGCGGAGGGCGGATCGATCCCACAACTGCGTGTTATTCCACCCTCACAAAAAACCCTCGCGCGCTTCCCTGTCTTCCCTTCCGGCGGGCATACTGACCGCAGGCCGCACACTGCAGATACGTTTTCGAGCCTGCCTCACTCCCGGTTGATTCCTTCAGCGCGGAAAAGTTGCGACGAGTCGGTCGACCACACCGACTTTGCCCACGCGACGAGCTCAGAACACCCAGGTGGACCCCCTCTCCCCTGCACCCACCCACTGGGGAGCTTCCTTTGTGGGCAGGCACGCAGTTTGATGCGACGGGACGTGTGCGGTGCCCGGATACATCATCGGCAGGCGCTGATCCCAGCGCAGTTGATCTCGCGGCAGAGGTTGCGCGGGCCTGAGCGAACGGATTGGCGCCTTGCAGGCACTACGGGCCAGAAGCGGGCGGCTGTATCGAATGAGTACCTCAGCATGGAGGAAACTGGATACGAGCTGGATGATATCGAGGAGGATGTCAGCAGCACTGCGCCTGCGCCGCAGTCGGACACGCAGCCGAAGGCACTCGCCGCGCCGGTCGCCGCCGAATCTGCAAATGACAGCGTGACGATGGACAGCTACAGTGACGACTCATTTGAGGCCTTGTCGGGCAGCCAATCGACATCTGACAGGTCGGATGCCCGCCCCCCTACCCACCCCCTGGCGCCCGCAGCCGAGTCCCTAGTTGGCCGAACCCCGGAATGGCAGCAGGTGGATGGCACGCTTGCTCTGCGTGGAACGATGTCACCAGTGCTAGTTCAATCATAAAACACTTGTCGCCGCCGGATAGGTATGCGGAGGACTCCTTCGACAGCTACCGGGAGCTCACGGAGGAGCCGAGTACCAGGGCGCCGATCACCCTGATTCCAGGGCCACTCCTTCCGCCACCGCCAGCGTGGCCACCAAGGGAGGCGAGCCCGGAGCGCCCGCAGCACGCGGCGTCGTTTGGGGTGGCCATCATGATGAAGGCGCTGGCCACCAAGCAGGTATGGCAGGGCCGCTTTGGCCTCGCTGCAGCTATTGAACGCCCAGGCATCCCCTGGCCGCGCAGGCAGCTACTCTGGCGCTAACTGGGCGACGACCCCGCGGCACTGCGCAGGAGGCCGATGAGGCTGCGAAGGAGGAGGAGCAGATGCGGGAGTGGCACAAGACGGCGATGGAAGAGCCCATCGTGGCGCGCCTCATCATGCGGCATACAGATGACGCGCAGGCGGTGAGCCCGCATGCCCCCTCCCCTCCCCAGGGATGGCCAATCACCCCAGGCAGGCTTGCCTCATCAGCCTCGCCCTTCACGCCAGGTCATCGCTTCCGCTCACCCAACCATCCGCTGGCCGCTCTGCAACGCAGGCGCCCGATGCCTGGCGTAAGCGGAGAACGTGGGCGGAGGGACGCGAGGCGGCGCCGGTCCCAAGTGAGTACGCGCACACAGCTGCTCTGCCATCGGCATGCACCGCGGTGTCGTGCCCCGGCGTACTCACATGAGGGTGCTGGTGGCAGGGTCCCTGGTGGACAAAGTCGCCCTGCGCAACCTGGCGGCCGATCCTGCGCGGACCATCGAGGGGCGGAGCGCGGCGCTGCGGGAGCTCTCCGCCTGGGAGAGCCATGCGGTGCCGTCCGCAGTGGTGCGGCGCCCGAGGCGGCAGCTATGTCTCCCCCACTGCGCGGTGTGCCCGGCCGCGCGGCGTGTCCTGATGATGCCTCACGGCCCCTGCAGGCGGAGGGCGCCTTCCTGAAGAAAGCCATCCAGAGCACGACCAGCCGCCTGGTGGAGGCCAAGCTGGACCACGAGTGGACCGGGGACAGGCTGGACGACACCTGGCACCCCATCACCGCCGTGGCGGCAGCGGCCGCGGAGTACATGAAGGTACGAGGGGTCCACACGATGACTGCTGCACGGGCGGTGTATCCACTGCATGCACTTATACACTCTTTGAGACGGGGCATACATGTCGTTCTGGAGGATAATGGTGCATGGTTCTCATCCAAAGTCTTATCAAGACATTGTTATGAGACGTGTCTAGCATCAAAACGGCAATCTTCACCATATGTATTTATTGAAATTGTGTATACCGTTGTTAATAACTTTATTGTATGGATAGTATGAAATGCTGCAGCCACCAACCCAATCGGGGTGGAATGATGCCCCGCAACCACATTGTGTTCCTCTGCGCGCTCGCGTGGCTGCCTACATTTAAGGCTCTCTCTCTCTCTCTCTCTCTCTCTCTCTCTTCCCCCACCCCCCACCCCCTCTCCCTGTAGGTGTGCGCGCATGTGTGTGTGTTGTAGCCATAGGGCTTTTTAAGTTATGGCATAATTCAGCACACAAAACCCAATAGACATTGACGCGGTGGTGCTAAGCAACATATTCGTTTGCTTCTCTTCGCCCTCGAAGGCAGCCACATGGTATCGCAGGTATCTGGTTGCCGTGTGCGGGGCGGTTGGAGGGGCGCTGACCAGGCCGTCCGCCACCGCCCCCTCGGCCAGGCCAAGGCGGTGCGGGACAGGGAGCTACGCGTGTCGGCTCAGCTGTCGTCGCAGCAGGCCGTCAGCACCACGGGGCGCGAGGAGCTGCTCAGGTGCGCCATGGCGTGTGATGTGCGGGCGTACGCCATTGCGCGATGGGCGATGAGCGATGCGAGGGGTGGGATGACTGCCGGAAATGGCCGCATGGAGCCGCCACGGGTGCCGGCGCATGTGTGAAAACATGCAGTATATGCCTGACAATGGGCTCGCAAGCCATCTGCGGGTGCCGTTGCGGTCATAAGAGCACTTCCAACGAGAACCCGCCTGACCTGCAAGAGTAGGTCAAATGTAGACGGAACTTAAGCGAATGTTTTCATTCAAGTTCAATTCGGGGCCTATGACAAGGGTTCTTAGGGTGAGCCAGCAGCCATGTAAGGCCATTCGCTACAGTTCCCGGACGGCGATCTCCGACACGGAGGGCACTTTCATTTTCGACGTAGTAGCACCGCATCTGCAACTATGAGGTGTGAAATACCTGTGCCCCCCCCCCCCCCCCCCCCCCCCTTCCCCCTGTCTGCAGAGCTGCGGAGAGGAGCCGTCTGATGCTGAGCGCCGCCAAAGCCATGCTGCCTGACCACGGGCGCCCCCAGGTCCGCCCCGCCCGCCATGATGCCGTCACGGTGCATATATTTGACGTTTGACGACCTGGCCGCTGTTTGCCTGGCGATGCTCCGCACCGCTGAGCCCCCCCCCCCCCCCCCCCCCCTCCACCACCACTTCTCCTCCTCCCAACCCCCACCCGCAGCCCGGCCCGCCTCAGGCGGGCGCTGCCGCAGCGCTGGCCGGTCCCGAGCTCGAGGAGTCCCCGTTCTTCATGCCCTGCAGCTCGCAGCTCCTCGGGTTCGGGAGGTCGCACCCAGGTGGGGCAACCATGGCCTGCGCCCCTCCCTCTTTCACAGCGCCCTGCAGCACCTGCCCAGGGGGTCGATGATCACGGGTCGCTCGCACCATCAGCACTGACATCCCGCCCGCCACCCGCCCGACCTCGGCATGTACAGACCCGCCAGCCGGCGCGGCGCGCAGTGACAGCGCGGCGGGCCCCGGCGACGCGCAGGAGCCGGCAGCCGCCACCACCGCGGCACAGCGTGAGCTGCGCAGCGTCCAGGGCCAGAGCAGGTACGAAGATCCGCCCGCGCCTGCATCACCCGCGCCCGCTGGCCGACATCTTGATGCCGCACTCGAAGAGAGAGAGAGAGAGAGAGAGAGAGAGCATAGAGAGAGAGAGAGAGAGAGGGAGGGGATGGCGAGAAAGAGAGGAAGGGGGAGAGGGAGGGAGGGTGAGAGATCTTTTATGTAGGCAGCCGCGGGGGCGCAGAAAACATACCGTAACCACGCTCTGGGTTCGTGGTGTATTACCCCCCCTTCCCCCCCTTCTTTCATCGCTGCGGTAGAGAAAATCTATTTCTTGAAAACACATCAGAATGCAAAACATTACTACGCAGATATTCGAATCTTTGCTGCAAACCAATTGACTTAGATGGTTTTGGGTCCCGCAAGCCCAATCATATGTTACGGCCAGGCGGCTGAGGGGCACCAACCCACCCTGATTGGGTATGTGGCTGCAACCCCGTTTGGATCTGGGAGGGCGGCCATGAAGGCGGTAGTGTCCGGCCTGGAGGCGTGTCTTATAGCGCACTCCGCCTACGCTTGCGCCGCCGGGCCCGTGGCAGAGCTCCGCCTACGCTTGCGCCGCCGGGCCCGTGGCGGAGCTCCGCGCGTGTGGGTGGCTGTGGCTCGCCTTGACTTGACTCCCGGGTCGCTCAGGGCGCTGCGAGAGAGGGCGGCCAGCGTGCTTCCGCCCGCCACCAACGGGCTGCGCACGCACGGGGCAGCCGGGGCCATGCCGGGGTCCGCGCCCGCCGGCGTGGCGGCGGTCGGAGCCTGCGACATGGCGGGGGGCGCGGCGGGGGGGCGCGATGGCGTGCCCCCCGGCGCTCTGCCGCGCAGCCCGGCGGATGTGGCCGCGTCGTATGCCATGCTGCCCGAGATCCTAGCCGCATCCAGGCAGCTGCAGGTGCGGCCGGAGGCCTCCCTTTTCACCCGTACAGTCTTCATCTGTCGGAGGCCACGGAGTCGCGTCCTTTGGTGCTACGGGTGCCGATGCGGTGATAGCAACATCGAGAATAAGCACCCGCCCTGCCTGTCAGAGGTTGCGTATAGACGAACCCATAAGCGGAACCATTGCATACACTCTGAGTGCACCGTTGTGGTTTTGGCACCGCAGCGAGTGCAGTTCAAATTGGTTCTATAGCCAAGGCAGTCGCTCGGTCGGATTGCGCTGGAAGTCTGCGCGTGCCGACGCCGTTATGCGAACACGGCGAACCAGAACCTGCTATGCAAGCCAGGTGTTAAACGCACACGCAAATATAGGGGGACTATACCGTATGTTCTGATAGGCTTCACGCGAGCCCAATTTGCGGCTTTCGATAAGGTTTCTTATAGCTGCGTCGGCCCTCGGACACGGCCATTGGCGCTGATGTTGCCGCTGTTTCCGCTACATGCTTTTTTTTGGCGGGGGGGGGGGGGGGGGGGGGGGGGGGGGGCTCCTCAGCTTCGGCTTCTGGATTCAAGCAGAGACAACGTGACGGTTGTACGGGGGGCGACGCACGGTATGATATCAGCCTCACCTTGGGACTTGCAAGCAACCTATCTATGATAGAAACATTCCCTACAGTTCTACTACTGTCTCGTCTACATTTGGCCCTCTGGCAGGTCCGGCGGCTTGTTACTTGTTTAGTACCGCGTCGGCATCCATAGATGACTGCTCGTCTAGTTGGGGCTCGCTTGGCCAGGAGGTGTCCGCCAGCACTGGCAGTAGGTGCGTGTACACGGACGCCGGCGCGGAAATGAACCCCAGGAACACTGCGAATAGGAACCCGACCTACCCGCCAGAGGTGACATAGGTTAGACGAGACAGCAGCGGAACTATGTGGAATGTCATCCTTGCTATTTGGGTGTTGGAACCCACGCACGTAACCATGAGCACTCTTATAAGCCGCCTCGAATTGGGTTTGCATGGAATCTGGAAGAACATTCGGTACACTTCCGCCATGGATTCGTCTACATTTGACCTCTGGCAGGCCGGGCGGTTCTTACTCACAGGAAGTGCTCTTATAACCGCGCCGGCACCCGTAGCTCGCGCGTGCAACCCGATATCCGGCACGTGTGGCGGTTTCCTACCGGCGCGCCGGCGCCTTTACGTAGGACGGAGTCCAAACAGCCCGCCTTCCTGGCCCAGGGAGCCGCTGGGGCGCGTGGGCGTCTGACCGCTGTGCGCTCCGCGTCTGCAGGGGTATGCGGCGGAGGTGCTCGGCAGGTAGGCGGCGGGTCCACCCGCCCCCACTGGCCTCGAGCGGACGCCGGCTCGGGCGTACCGACTCACTGCCAGAAGGTCGGCAGCATGACCATCCCAGACCGTCGTCCGTGCATCCAAGTGTTTTTTGTTGACTTGTAGAATATACTAGAATCAAACCCTAGCAGGACGTCTTGCCCTACCATCTTCACTCATTATCAGGGAAGCCCCCCCCCCCCCCCCCCCCCACGCCGCCCCGGACAGGGTCCACATCAAAGTGCGCCCGGCGGGGGCCCTGCAGGCCAACACGCATTGTTTGGTCATGGTGTCCTCCGGCATCCATGGCCCGCGGCCCCAGAGAGTGCCGCCATCCTCGAGTGAGTGGGATCATCTGGCCTGGCACTGTGATCCGCCTCCGCGAGACACCGCACCTCGCGCAAGCATCCTGTGCTACAACAGCTGCCGCATGATACTACTTGATTTCCTACATGGCTATGCCGCCCAGCTAGCCTTTCGTATCTGCGGCCTGACTGTGGGTAAACATTATTAAAGACACCGAAATATCGGTGACACATTTATCAGCTGTTGTGTTCTCTGCGAGTTTGTTGTAGCATGCCAATGACTATGTGCTGGTCCGGACTCGGTAACCGACCCTGAGAAATGAGAACCCGCCCTGCTTTCCAGGGGTCAAATGTACACGAAACAGTGGCGGGACTATATCGAATGCTGTAATATGTCGCATGCATGGATTATGTAACTAGTCTGTAGCAAGCCCAGTGCGAGGCTTATGGTAGGGGCTCTTAGGGTTTCAGGAGACGATATTCATGTGGACGCATGTATGTCGCGGGAGCAGGGGCAGCAGTACCGGCGGGATGATATTACAGTATTATTATTACCAACAAAATTAGTGAATATGGTTAATACATGAGCTAGCTGCAAAAGGCGATCTGGGAATCGCCTGAAAAGGACAATTAGAAAGGTCCTCTACAGCGACTGCGAGGTGGAAGCAGCAACATGAGAAGACGCATAATGGGCACGAGCCCACGCATCAGACTTGGCCATCTGCACACCGGCAGAGAGAACTACGGGATCCAATAGTATACGGGCCAGCAATATCATTGATATGTGCTTGTAGTACGACAGCACCTGCCCACCTGCAACGGGATAGCGACCTGATATCCGCCATGGGCTGAGCCGTATTTCACCTCCCGGTCCGTACCTCACCTGCGCGTAATTGTCACGGATGAATCTGGGTAGCATTACAGTAATGCTGCGGGCATGTGAAACCTCCAGAATGAGCTATTTATGAGGTTTCGGGTTCCCGCACCATTACCGCACTGTTTTTCATAAATATCCGTGTGACGATTATTCATATGCACAGGTGAAGTACGGCTTAGCCTAGGGATACTGCTGGATGCTGAAGCCGACTGCCGCTTCATGCCGGAATGAGGGAATATACCCTACTTAATATGATGGCTCCCTATATTATCGTTATACAGGTGTCCATAAAATGATGAAGCTCTGAGGAGCAAGACCGGCCGCCCGGCTGGAACCCTGCTGTGCACACATGTATATGAGTATAGACGCTGCAAGGGCTTCACTTTTGCCAGTCCTGTCCCAGGGGCGATTTTTTAAATCCCTTTCAATGCAAGAGTCGATGCGTTGTCACCCAGTGCAGCGCGCCTGGCCGCTGGCAGCAGTACTAACAAGGGGGGGGGGGGGGGGGGGGGCGCAAAACTTTGGCAACCCACGGCAACGCAGACCAGTCACGGACGGAGGGCAATGCGGCTACATGATGAATTTGTCCGTGACGGAACTGCGGCATGGCTTACAAGGGGCGGCAGGCCTGATGGCGGTGCCCGGAATGAGGGTGCTTGCTCTATACATTGCCGCGCGGATACCAACTTACATTAGTCAGGCATCAATAAAATAGGCGCATCGTGAGTGACGGGCTTCCACCGAGTGTTCCCAAGGGAGGCGGCGTCGACTCGTCAGGGGCGACTTTACGGGGCAGCAAACTCGCGCGGAGGCATGGCCGAGCCCGGGCCACCCCAGCCGCCCGCCTCGTACGGGTCGTCGTCCGAGCTGTGGTCTTCCGCGAGCGACTCGTCCATGGTCGCAATCGTGTCCACCTCCGAGATGACGCTGTCGCGAACGCCAGCCGGCGCCGGTGCACCAGCCTCGGGCGCAGCCGGGCCGTCCGAGCCTGGCGGCGGCCGCGCCGGAGCGGCGTCGGCTGGGGCCGGCTTGCGCGGCATGTCGCGAGGGTCGATCCACCCGAAACTGCGCCCCTCCGAGTCCAGCGGACCCCACACCTTCTCGGGCTCCGGCTCCGGCTCGGGCTCCGAGGCCAGCGGCACGAGCTTGAACTGGAACACCGCGCGGTCCTTGCCGCCCACGCTGCACACGCGCTGGTCCGAGTAGTTGACGCGCACGCACATGACGTGCGAGCAGTGGCCGCGGTACGCGCGGTGCGGCGCGTCCTCCACGACACACGGCGCGTTGAAGAGCTTCACGAGGCCGTCGTCGCCGGCGGTGACCAGGTAGCGCCCGTCGCGCGTGGCGCACACCGCGTTGACGTCCGTGCCGTCGCTGCCGTCGGGCCAGATGCCCATGACCGGGAAGCCCAGGACCGCGGTCCAGGTGTCCCACTGCGTGTCGCGCTGGTTTTCGGCCACCTTTTTGCCCGTCAGCGGATTGTGATACAGAATCTCGTACCTGCGAGCGCGAGGCACCCGATTCAATAATCATCAGCTGCCTCCGCCCGCCCGGTACTTGTCATCAAAGTCTGAACTCGTGATCATCCTAATGATACATAGCGTCTGTGTTGTGTGTTTTCGATCTCTGAACAGCCCAGGTCTGGGTTTTGGTTTATCTCAGTTGTACTCGCAGCATCACAATGCTGCTGTGGTATATATCGTACATGTGCGGGGGAGGTATTGGGGCAACCGAGAGTGCACAAGCGGAAGTCGAGGAGGGGGAGAGGGGGGGGGGGGGGGGGGGGCGCTCACGCGGCCGAGTTGGACTGGATGACCGCCGAGTCGATGGACCAGTCGATATGGCGCACCGTCGACGAATGTCCCGCGCACCGCGCGCTCTGTACATGAGTGCGCCAGTCGGAGCCGGCGGCGGAGAGAGTTGGCGAGTTAGCTTGACGATATGGAACCGCAGCAGCATCAAATGAAGCTCGCCGGCCACTTGCGAACAGGTATATCAGGCATTGTGCGGTGTCCAGTAACTGTTGCCAATGTGTGTATACGCAGGGGCGCGCACCCTCTGATAGGAGCCGCCCTTGATGCTATAAATGTCGATGAAGGTCTCGTTGGACGCCACGGCGAGGTAGCGCCCGTCTGGAGAGAACTTTATGTCGGAGATCGCCTACCGCGGGCAGCGTCGCAGCGCGAGCCATTTAGGATTCCACTGCCGACCCAAACCCACCGCCCGACTCAGTGGGCTCTGAACGTATGTACAGCCGCTCGAGCGGCCCAACAATACCTGCGAGAAGTCCTTGGCATTGAACAGCGGCTGCATGTTGGCTTCGTTCACCACGATGAGGTCGCCCTTGTCCCCGCCAACGGCAAGGTGGTGCGCCTCGCCGGACAGCGGCTTGACGCTAAACGCGCACGCGCGCGCCTTGAAGCCGACGGAGCAGCTGCGGCTCATGTCGCGGCTGCCGGCGTCCCATATGGACACGCGCGAGGACTCGCACGCGGTGGCGAAGACATCCGGCTTGGCGGGGTGCCACGCGAGCGAGTACAGGTCCGCGTTGTGCCCAAACACGAGCACCTCGCAGCCGCTGGGCGTCGCCTCGTAGATGTCGCAGCCCTGACGGCGGCGGCAATGGACGTGGTCATGTTCATGCTTGAGTTAATACCGCGGCCTCATGACTCTTTGCGACTTTGAACCGGTTCCAAACAGCGCCGGCCTACCGGCCAGGGGGCATACAATACTGAGGGCACGCGCTTTCTAGAGCTACACAAGCAGGCGGATGCGGCGTGGGGGACTCACCCCCGTGCCGATCACCAGGCTATCGCCGCCGGGTTTGCAGTCCAGGGCGCGGAGCGCCGACGGCTTCTGCTTGGTGCCGGATGTCGCGTAAGGGGGGCTGATGGACAGCGGCCTGTGTGGCAAAACAACGTCAGCAGGCGCGCCGTCGAGGTTGAAAACTGCGCACGAACGTGTCGACGCGACTAGGGCGGCTGGGCGCGGGTGATTGACGGTTCGTGTGGGTGACAGGGGTGGCACACGCACTCTCCCAGCTTGTTGTCCTCGCTGAGGCTGCCGTCGGCGACGTTCCACTTGAGCACAATCCCGTCCGCGCCGCCGGTCACCAGCGTGGCGTCGTCCTCCGTCACGACCATGCAGCGCAAACCGCTGTGGGCCTTGGTGCCGTCGGGCGCGATCACCTGCGGGCCGGATCCGTGCGCCTGGACGGTCTTGATGGCGGCCTTGTCCTGCGAGGTCGAGCGCGGGCCAGGCCGTCTCGTCAGCCGACGGAACACAAATTGTCGACACGTCGACCGGCGGCTTCACCAGGAGACCCTACGGACGCGGTGGGCGGGGCGGAGGAAGTAGGGTTGGACGATAATGAACGACACGGGCGACTCTATGTGATGGTCGCGTCGGAATGGATGAGAGGCGAGGGACCAGTCGATGAAACAAGCATCGTCGTCGACGACTGTTGTGTATCTAACTCGGATCGACGAATTGCACAGAGCGTGTCCGTGTTTTGGGGCAGGAAGCGGGGTCCCTGCGGCCGATACGTGAAAACAATTCGAGTCGATTCAATGGGCGAGTCGAGTCGCGGCGAGTGCAGCTCGCGCGCCCTCCACCGAGGGCCCGGAAACCCGAACGACGGCAAAGTCAAAGGGGGCGTTGGCGCGGGTGGAGGCACCTTGAAGACCAGGATTGTGCCGTCCGCGCAGCCGGCGGCCACCAGGCTCTGCCCGCTCGCCTTGGGCGGCAGGTACGCCACGCTGTGCACATTCTGCATCTTCTGCTTGCCGAAGCTCATGGAGGCGGAAGTCCAGCTGCTGCCCGCCTGCGGAACCCACCGCAAACTCGGCGCGTTAGCTCGGTGTCGAGATAGCGCCTAGGACCGGCCGACGACGGCAGCTGGGGAATCGCGACGGGCCTGTACCTCGGTCCACTTTTTAATGTGCTTTCGGCCGTAGGTGATGAACTCGGGCGGGGTGTCCCCGCCCGCGTAGGGGCTCCACTCGACGCCAAACACCTGGATGGGGTCGCCGTTGAAGCCGCGCCCCTCGCCCAGCTTCTTCCCGCGGCGCCAGTCCCAGATCGTGACGCTGTGCGGGTTATCCATCTCCACGCTGGTGAGCATTGTGCCGCAGGGGCTGAATCCGAGCGCGCAGATGCCGCGCGAGCTCTTGTCAAACTCCAGGCGCGCCAGCTCCGGCTCGCCGTCCAGGCTGCCCACACGCGCGTCCCACACGCAGATGAACGGCCCCGCGTCGTGGCTCGTCACCTGCCCCGTGGCCACGATCGTGCGTCCGGGGTAGGTGACGCCCTCGAACTGCACCTCACCCCTGCGGCGCGACGACGACAGGCCCAGTTAGCGAAATAACGAGCGTGTACATATATGTATGTATATATGTGGGCTCACTATTCTCGTAATTTTCCGATGGGGGTGGTCGTCAGAAAAGGGGGGAAGGGCGCACTTGCAGAGCGCCATGCTCTTGATGTCGTCGTTGTGGCCCAGGAAAAACCGCTGCTTGTGCGCCGGCGCGGGGCTGTACACGACGCCCACCGCCGCGGTGTAGTAGAGCATCTCGCCCGTGGCGAGGTAGAACAGGTTGGGCGAGGTGTTGTGCAGGCCTGCGAGCGGGCATCCGGGCCACCAGAATGGGTGGGGGAGGAGAGGCGCTCAGCCGCGTTCTTGGCTCATTGCCAGGCAAGGGGGCGCTGCAACGAGTCACCCGTCACGGCGGTAGCCCTCGGCCCAGGCATTATAATAATATAACAGCAATGCCGACGCACCACCGGATTTTCACAGCCCTCATTATAATAGGATAAAGAAGTGAACTTAATGACTTCTTAACTTAAACTTAATAGAAGCCTAAAACTAGGTTTGCATGCATCCTGTAAGACGATTCGGCATAGCTTGGGCTACATTCGGCCACTGGCAGGCAGGGCGGGCTCTCCTTGGGAGTGTTAAACCGAGCCCGTCCATGCCTACCATGAATCATTCATGGGTCTCACACGTCGGCGCTGATGATCCCTGGGGAAGGGAGGGGCCCTCACCCGCGTATCCGTAGACAAAGTCCAGCACGAGGCGGGCGTCCGGCAGGTCGGAGGAGCGCGCCGCGACGGCGGGGCCGTCCCAGCCGCTGGGCGGGAACACGCCGCTCTTGCACTCCTTGTAGATGATCTTGCCGTGGAAGTCCGCGCGGCCGTCCACGGTGAAGGCGCCTTTGCGCGTGGGCTCGTTCTCGGCCGCGGCGCGCGCGGGGCGCGCCAGCAGCTGCGTGGCGAAGCGGTCGTAGGGGAGCACCTCGTCGTAGCCAAACTTGCGGTACAGCGCCGCCGCCTCGGGGTAGGACACCTGCGGCCGGCGTGGGCGGGGGGCGCGGGCGGTTGGCGGGGTCACCGTCGTCCATCACACCGCGTTGCCATGCCGCACACGGGGCGCACTACGTGGCAGGGAACAACTCCTTCCCTCCAAGGGGCAAGGGAAGGGGGCTCAGGGGGGCCCCGCACCTCCACGCCAAACTTGCGCCACAGCGCGACAAACTCCTTGAGGTCCACGTCGCCGCTGCCGTCGTCCACCTCGCGGAAGATGCGCAGCAGCATGTCGCGCTCGCCCTCGTACACGCTGCGCTTGTCGCGCAGCACCGCGCGCAGCTCGCCCTGCGCAGGCGGGCCAATGCCCCCGGCTCACGACTCACAGAGGCGCCGACCCACCCACACCAACCCTTGCTGATCATCAGCCTCAAATTGGATGGCACGCAACCTATAACAACGTTCCGCTCTAGTCCCGCCTCTGCTGACGGGTAGGGCGGGGTCGCATCCGCGGCGTTCGGTGTTCACCCCGCCGGCATCCGTGTGGTCCACACCCCGGAACCCAGGCCTCAACTTGTCGGGGTGGCATGCTGCCTACAGGGACGCTGACCCAACCGCGAACTAGGGTTCCGCTGACCCTAGTCTGGCTGCCCCCGACCTGTGGGGCCAGGGGGCTGCCTGATGAAGCCGAAGGGGCAGGTAGGGCAGGTGCTTGTTCGCAGTGCTCTTATCGGCCGGCAACCCGCAGTAATGGGCGCATGTCCGGGGAGGGAGCCAGGGCAGCGGGAGAGCCGGCCGCATCGCCGGAGGATAGCGAGCCACGAGCCGCGCAGTAGGGCGCACCTCCAGGTTGAGCAGGTGCGCGCCGCTGATCTTCGCGATCTCCGCCTCCAGCTGGCTCATGTCGTAGCCGAGCGTGGGGTCCGGCCCCTCCGCCTCGCCGGGCGACGCCGTCCAGTTCTCCCCTGCGGCGCCGAGCGGCCCGGCCATCAGCCTGGTTGGCAGGCACGCATCCTGGCCCATCACCGTCAGGTATACAGATCACCCCTCCCCCTCCCCCTTCCCCCTCCCCCTCCGCTCCTGGGACAGGACTGGCAATAGTACTTGGTTGCAACTGTCAGCGGTGGTCACGGAAAGGGGGAGAGTAGGGGGGGGGAGGGGGGTGTTCACCGGTGGCGTCGCTCTCGGTGGAGTCGCGGAAGGTGGTGGCGCGCGGCTGCGGGGGCATCGCCGCCCGCCTGCCCGCGCTCTCCGGGCGCTGCCTCCGCGGCGGCGCCCCCGCCCCGGTGCCCTCCGCCTGCAGCCCCTCGCCGCCCAGGCCGTACGTGCGCGGCGGCACCGCGGCCCCGCCGCGCGGCGGAGGCAGCGCCGCCACGCGGGGGAGCGGCGCCGCGCTGCCCGAGGCGGCGGGCGGCGGGCGCGCGGAGGCGGGGCGCGCCGGCTTGGGGCGCGGCGGGCCCGCGGAGGCGCCGCGGTCCCACGCGCTGGTGGCCACTGCGCTGGCGGGCCGAATCTTGGGGCGCTGCCCGGAGGTGGGGCGCATGCTGCCGCCATCTAAAGCGAGAGAAAGAGGGGGGTCCCACTCAGCGCCTTCAGCGTCCCACTCGGGATCCAGGTGCCAGCACAGGCTGCCCCCTATCGGGTGGAAACTTGACTGTTGATAGGGTAGGGTGTTGGGGAGGAGGAGGGGGGGGGGGGGGGGGGGGGCACCCACCCCTGGCGCTGTACTCGCGGCGCGGCTGCCCCGAGGCGGGGCGCGTGGTTCCGGGCGCAGGCGGGGCATTGGCGCTCTGCACCGCATCCGCGATGCTGCGCCCCGTGGCAGCTTTGCCCCAGGTGCCGCCCATGCCGCCTGCGCGCCGCCGCGATCCCCACGTAGTCAGCGGAGTGGTATACCATCCGGCGCAGCACCACCCTTTGCTGGCCTCTGATGGGGCTCGAGACACGACATCTGGCTGCGTGTGAGGGCGTCTGACGCTCCCCCTCCGCTCCGGGAAGGTCAGCACATGATCCCCCCCCCCTCCCCGCCCCCCCCCCCCACACACACACACACTTCCTCCATTCTCTCCTAGCCGCATATCGGATATATTTACCCGCTGCCTCCCCCCTCCATCTCATAACAGTGCCGACCTCCCGCTGAGCTACGCTGATTGTGAGCTCTATTCGACAGGGCTGACGCGGAGCCCGGCTGCCAGAGCTGCAAACAAACCCGCGCCGCTGTGGTCAACTGCCGCGGGCCCATGCGACAGGTGCAGGTGAGCCCGCACCCCCGTAGCCGCCCACGTAGTTGCCGCGCGCGCCGCTGGCGTTGCCTCCGGCCGCCGAGATGCGGCTGCGGGGTGGCGGGGCAAGGCGCAGGGAGGTCGGAATGGGGATGCACGTCAGTTGCCGATTCGCCTCCATCGCTCCCGGAAACGACCGCCACCTCGGCTGTGCCGAGTTTCTACGTAGCTTCTGCGGCTGTCGGCGCTGCGAGGTGCGGGGGATTGTCGCGAGGGGGGGGGGGGGGGGGGGGGGCGGCAGCGGCAGCGCGAAGGCCGCAGGAGGTGGGGAAGAGGGAGAGGGCGAGCAGGGGGAGGGGGGGTGGTTGTGGCAGCCGCTGGGAGGGACGCACCGACGGGTGCTCTCGCCCATCGAGCCCGACTCCATTGTGCTACTCTACCGCTGCCGCGACTGTACACAGTAGCTGCTAGTGCCTCCGTCGGCGGCAAGGCGTGTTTTGGTTTCGCCGCCGGAATGGCCTGGGTCAACGAGGTTTGGCGCCTCAGTTTCAAAAGGGCGTCTGTGCGGGTGGCCGCCGG
Source organism: Tetraselmis striata (assembly GCA_006384855.1). Classification (NCBI taxonomy): domain Eukaryota; kingdom Viridiplantae; phylum Chlorophyta; class Chlorodendrophyceae; order Chlorodendrales; family Chlorodendraceae; genus Tetraselmis; species Tetraselmis striata. The sequence continues at coordinate 30,047 of VCJN01000040.1, read as the reverse complement.
GCGGAGGTGGCAATGTGGCCGGCCAGGACGGTGTCGTGTCAGTCGTTTGGCACGCTAGGCGGCCTTTCAGTTTATGTGTGGCTGCTACCCTGTATAATCCGCCGTATCGCCGTCGACCCGGCGCCCTCACCCGACTCTTCCCCATGTAACCAAACTTCACTGATTATTAATTACATAAGGGCTTTCACCAAACTTCACTCATCCCGCCTTATGCGGGATGCTGGCCGCTTTTAGGCGGCTTGCTGTGTTGATTTTCTAATTCTGGGGAACTGCCCTTTTTGTAATTCACACCGTACAGTGGGGTACCAGTAAGGATTACGACCTGTCAGCACCCGGCGCGCGCGTGGTGCCGCGCGAACTACGGCCGGGCCGCGGCGTCCCGTGCTGCCATGCGAACTGCGTACGGCGGCGGGTAGGTTTACCCATAGATAGGCCCAGGGCCCTATATACATATTGTCCGAGCTAAAGAGGTTGTTTGATCGGAAACCAAATATATCCGTGCAATTTCCGAATTAATTCCGGAAAACCATACGGGAATGTAGTATTCCCGGATTATCCATCGTCAGCTACAGGTACCCCGGCTCGTACCTGCTGCTGCTTGGTACGTGTACCGTCGCTACTCGAACTGTTGGTACCGAGCCTGCTCTTCGCGAAGACGCTACCGCTGCGCTGCGCTGCTGCTACTGCTATGACCACCTAGTCGCGCCACCTGCTGCGCTCCATCGCGGCCGTCCTCCTCTGCCAGCAACCGTACTGCTCTCCACACCCCGCTACAACCGCCTCAGAAACAGGAAGTACCACCGCTTCCGGGCGTTGCAGTTTCAGCAACGCAAATCGCATCGCGCACGAGAAGCTACGAGCATACAATTTTATCCAGCAAATCACCGAGCTATTCCAATATATTTTTCAACGGCATCTAACGCCCGCTCCCCTACGACGTGCCGGTCACTCGCTGACGGCAGCGATGCAATCGGCGGACGTTCCGCCGCGCCGCCGGCCCTCCTCGGCCGCTGTCTCGCCCTTAAACCGTCCGGTACCGGGAGTTTATGGCGCGACCAGCAAAAGCATGCTGCCGGCGGAGGCGAAGGGCGGCAAGGGGCGCGCCGCTTCCGCCAACGTGCGCCCCCTCTCGCTGTGTCCCCTCCCCCTCTGCCTCTGCACTCGAGGCCGCTTCCTTCCATATGGCTCGCCTAGTATATGGGATCGATACAGGTGCGGATGAAAGTCGGAGGCATCCCCACTGAGCGGCGACGCGGCGGCTGCGCAGGCGGCGACGCCGAAGAAGATGCGGGAGGAGCTGCTCAAGGCGGTGTATCAGGGCGCCTCCGCTGCCAGCCTGGAGGCGCTGCTCAAGCAGGCGGCCAGGTGGGTACGAGGGCAAAAGAACTACTCGAGCACGCGAATATGCGACCCGCAGCGGGGCGCTGCGGCGCGTCACTGCGGAGTATCATATGCGGAGGCTAGGCGGCGTTTCGTCCTGCGCTGACGCCCCAACGGCCCATCCCCGCCCCCCTTCCCCCTCGGCCCCTCCCTCCGCGCGCGGGGAGGCTGGGCATGGACGAGGAGGACGAGTACGTGGCTACGGCGCGCCGCGTGGCCAGCCTGCTCCGCCTCAAGCTGCGCGCGCAGCACTGCGTGAAGCAGGAGTGAGTGCGGGGCGCAACTGCCCTTGGGCCAGGAGTCGCCTGCCTCCGCATGATCCCTGTTTTCATCCCCTGCATCAACCTGCTGACATTGCGCTTTCTTTAGCAGTATATGCATATGCGAGTGTGGCATATAGATATACACTTATGCGATCCTCACGCCAAGCTTGCAGCACAGCGCGCTTGGACAACCCCCATGGACTAGGTCGGCAGGGGGGGGGTGGGGTGGCAGGTGGCCTGATGGCTGCCCATTGCGCCGCAGGAGCCGGTCGGGGCTGAACGGCGCGCGCGAGCTGCTCCGCGAGGTGGCCAACAAGGACGCGGAGGTGCGCGCCTGGCTGGCTGGTAGGAGGCGCGGCGCCATGGCACGGCACCCTGGCTGCTAGACTGCGTGCAAGCGGGCTGAGCGCGGCTTGGTTGCTGCTGTATGGCAGGTGATGCAGGGAGGGCCGTTCAAGGAGGCGCTGGCGGTGAGCCCTTCCCTGCATGCCGTTGTATGTACAAGTGTATGTCCATCTGTACCCGTATGTATACTTCTAAAAACTATATAAAACTACAGCTCAATATAATTATACACTCTTTAATTATAACTAATTACACATATATAACTATAACTGCAATATAAATCCTAAACATATGTAGATATCTGTATATCTTATCACTATATAAGTACACATGTAACTCGTATATGTATAACTAAATTACTATGTTACTATATATATACATATGTACATGCACATGTATGGGCGGGGCAGGGGCTGATGGCTGCCCGGCGGCGCAGGCGCTCGAGCGCTGCGACGTCGACCTGGACGCCGCGGACGCGGTGGCCAGCAAGGACGTGGCGATGGTGGAGGCGGCGCTGCAGCACGCCCAGCGGCTGCGCAGCCACCACACCGTGTCGCGCATCCAGGAGTTTTACGGCCACGCGGAGGTCGCCGGCCAGCAGAACGACTTCCTGCGGCAGCAGGTGCGCTGCTGGGGCCGCGCCGGCGGCTTGGGTGGCCGCCGCAGATGGGGGCGGGTCCAATCTCGGTCCACCTCGGTCCAATGCGAGGTGTGGGGGGGGGGGGGGAGGGGGATGGGCGCTCACGGCTGCCCTGCCGGGGCGCCGCAGATGGACCAGGTCAGTGAGGCGAGCGAGGCGCTGAGGGAGGAGCTGCGGCAGGCGCAGTCTGAGCTCGGCCGGGTGCGCCGGAAGCTGGAGGAGCAGGTGCTTCCCCTGCCCTCCCCCCCCCCCCCCCTACTCTTGCCGCCTGTGTCCACATAATGGCCTGCAGGGGCACAGACGTTGGCCCAGCCGGAGTGCGCTTCCCGCCCGCGCAGGACAAGCTGGCGGCGCGGTACCGCGGGGAGCGCGACGAGGCGAGGCAGTGGGTGCGGGAGCTGGAGGTGCGGCTGGCGCCAGGCTGCGCACCGGCAAGCTGGCGGTTCCGGACTGTAGAGGGTGCAGACGCGGTAACTATCATGGACTACGGCTGCCGGCGCAGCTATAAGACCCCTTTTATTATAATCCTCAAATTGGGGCTTACATACGCACCTATACCGGAGCCGCACTAGCTTCTACATTTGACCTCTGGCAGGGCAGCAGGGGTGGGGGGGGGGGGGGGGGGGGGGGCTCACTAGTCGCAGATTTCTGCCCTGTAGTTTACCGCGCCGGCATCCGGAAGTGGCTTGTAGACAAAGGCGCCTCGCACCTCAAGAACAACCGGCCGACCACGTCCGCTTTGCCGAGGTCCTTACTATACCTTGACGCCGATGACCGAGGCATGCTGCGTTACAGTATTTGACCAATAAGGGCAGCCACAGTGCACGGAAACGGCGGACTTGCATCGATGCTGATGGGAACAACACCGGCCATTACGGAATGCCCCGGAGACAACACGCATTTCGACAAGACAGAAAAGTGAAACGGGAATTCCGGCTGCGAAAGACGATTCCTTTAGCAATGAAATGTAGATATGCATGTCGCTTCAACAGGGCATGCCGAAGTTCCTTGAAAATAAATCTACGACTACTGCACGGATGTATCGCGGACCTTAGCGTAAAGAGTAGGGTGATTTGCCATGGATGTCTGTGCGCTGTGGCGGTGTCTCTTCCGGCTGGCGGCGACTTTCGCGCACCCTTGAAGCCTCTGTCTCTCTCCCTTGCCCTCGACACCCAATCTCTTGGAATGCTTCCGACTGCCGGTTAGAGACCCAACAGCTCGTGGCGTGTAATGCGGCACGGTGACGTGCATTGTTGAATTCTAGAAGGGGGGCCTATGTTGCAGTAGATGAGGGCGATTGGTTGGCAGATCCCCTGGCGGCCGTCCCGTGATGCCCCAACCCCGCCCGATGGTGATGGTCCCGCCGCCGCCCGAGCAGGACCAGCGCGAGTCGGCGGTCGCGGAGGCGCAGGCGGCCACCAACCTGGCGGTCGCGGAGCTCGACACGCAGCGGCAGCGCGCGGAGGAGCTGGAGAGGCAGCTGGCGGCGGCCGGCCGCGAGCTCCGAGGCCGCCGCGCCTCCAGCAGCAGCGCGTGCGCCCGCCCCCCCCCCCCCCCCCATCCCCCTTTGGGTCGAGGCTGTCCTGCCGGGGCTACAACCCTGCCCTCAGCTCACCCAAGGGTCCACACATCTGGGACTACGGCAGGCTGGGCGGACCACTGTTTCACCCCCCTCAGTGCAGCATAATAACCTGCCCGCTTTCATTCAACATATCAGCAAATGATATGTGCAGCGAATCCACTTTTTTCTCCCCCCCCTCCCCTTCCCGGGAAAATTCAATGGACATTGAGAGGCAATGGACATTGAACTGACAGGAAAATGTATTCCATATAATAAGAATGGATTCAACAGAGTTCCGACTTTTGAATGCATGGGAGTAAACACCCAGTGATGATGTCCGCATTGGGGAAATGTACCTCCATTTTTTCACACTTCATATTCAGTCCAGGACCGGCCTCCCTGTTTATGCCGTCTTTTGTGGACTTGTGTACCCGGCATGAGACCTCTTTTATTCCTTGTGTAGTATCAAGTCCGTTACAGTTATCACTAGGGCATCAGTGCCGCCCATTCGTGATTTAGAAGCCCCCGTTTGGTCATCCAGTGAGGCAAGCGCCACCGCCCTCGCGGCGCTCCGCAGCTCTTCCAGGCGGTCATCAGCAGCGGGGCACCACCCCGCGGACTCGGGGCCGCTGCTGCAGGAGGAGCACGCAGAGCTGATGGGGAAGACGCGGCGGGAGGAGCTGCTGGAGGCGCAGGTGCAACGGCTGAACGAAAAGGTGATGCCCGGGTCGGCAGAGGCCCGCGGTGCTCTTGGCATACTCACCCCTGGCCCTGCCCTCGATACTCCATGATTCGTTGCATCTCCGCCGATTGGCAGACATGCACAGTAGTTTCTTCTCTTTCATTCCCTATCAGTATACTTTACTGCAACAAATGTAATAAAATGTAATCGAACCTTACCTAATTGAACCTAGCCTACCCTAATTAATATACAATTTTACATATATTATAGATATTGCATCTAACCTAAGCTAATCTAATCCAATGTAATCTAATATATACAGGTATAGTGTGATTGAATCTGAATAAACCTAGCCCGGTAATCTAATCTTGTCCAGCCTAGTCTAATCCAATTTATTCGTATTTACCTTATTTAATGTAATCCAACCTAATCTAATGTACATAACCGACTCGTCAATACAATCCAAGCTATCCTACTTGAAAAGCAAGATATGTAGACTGGAACTTGATGGAGAGAGAGAGAGAGAGAGAGAGAGAGAGACTGTGACTTCCTCAGCCAACACACTTCTGACAGCACTCCATGTCTCAACTGACTTGTCATGCGGACGGGTCTTAAACGGCCCACCCCCCCACAGATTGCCATCTACCAGCGGATGTACCGCATCGGGATCGTCTAGCGGCCAGCGCGGACATCGGCGCTGTCGCTCGCCACGCCACCCCGCGGGCTTCAGCCACGCCCTCGAAAGCAGCAAGCGAACACTGTGTATCGATGCCACACGCTGCGCCAGCGAGGGATACCTGATCAGACAACGCCTAATCTGGGAGAATGGGCCGCACAAGCGGAATCTCTGGGCATTCTCCAGCATTTTGAGGGCGGTCTTCTCACACTATACAGTGCCCGATTCATCAATTTTGAATCATCATGACATTGGGTCCGGGTAGTCTGACGCGTTACTGGAAGATATTTGTAAGAATCTGCTGAAAAAGACGAACTGGTGTGCATGGACGGGCTGTTTGGCGCAGCATTAGCGACACCCAGCCCGGACGATGATACCGCACGTAGTCGTGGCCGTTGCTCCGCGCGGGCGTCAACATGAGGCAGCGCAGGCGGGCATGCAATGCCAACACGTGACTGAGCATGATATAGGGAGAGGCGGAGTTGCGCACTTTGGGGAGGTATTGGCCATCCATCCGGCCGCGACTTCAGCTGCGGGGCGCAACATCGAGTCATCAGCCAGCCACTGCAACACAGTCCCAACGCCCTCCATGGCGCAGTGCAGATGCCATCACAACGGACGCCATTATTTCATAACTGAAGACGGTACGTGAAACATGCCTGTACTAAGGGTGGGACAAGAGCTACGGGTGCCTGTGCGATGTTAATGAGTTGATGCCTGTGTAAGAACACCTTGCGCTGCGTGGCTCGCACCGAGATGAACGCGAGGCAAAGAATCGTCGCCGAGTTCTTATTTTTGGTGGAATGCTGGCACCCTGATATTACGAGCGACAGTATCGAGGCGCGGGCACCGCACAGCGTAAATACCAGGCGTATATAGGCGTACATTTGTTATCCACTGGCACCCTGATTTGGGGAGCGGCAGTAGGGCAGGTTATTTGTTTCAGCGTGCTGGCACAGCACCGCATAAATACCGGGCGTGCTTAGGCATACATTTCGAATCCACGACTAAACACATTTGTATACAACTTGTGTATGTTGGAGAAATAGAGGAATGGAACACAGAGAATTATAGGCATTGACACGTTCACTCTGAATGCGCCATTTACAGCATTGCTGAATGTGCCATTTTAAACTTAACGTTTTGCACAGTGGCAGTTAGTACTGATTTCGGGTCCTTGGGTCTGCAAGCATTAAAAGTATGCCCACCTGTACCTGCACCCATTACGTATGCTGTGCAGTGCTGGTATGTGAAACAATGGTGCTGATAGTTGTGCCTCGGTGCGGGTGTATTGGATCGTGAAGGGGACTTGGTAGCCGAAAAGACGGTAGGCAGGTTACATTTATGGATGCCCCCCCCCCCCACCCCCCTCACAAAAAAAAGCGCACACACACACAGCCTGTTACAGCATCGAATGCAACACACGTACCCGCACAACAATCAGCGCTGCGGGGGCACCAGCATGTCCTACCTGTCAGAGGTAGACAACACACCTACCGTGAATTATTAGATACTAAGATACGGACAAAGCAGTGGCCAGGCGGGTAGAGCAATGCATTGCATTAAAATGACTTGCTGTTGGTGGTAGAAAGTAGAGCTACTGATAGAGGGGGCCGATCCGCGTATTCGGCCCCGGACATACAATAGGGCTGTCTGCGGTGTAGGGGCCATCGCCGCCGCTAATCAAAATGGTACTTTGCTGTAGTGGCGTTGGCTCTAATGTGGTCAGCCATTAACTGTGCTGATTTGTCTGAATGGGGGTTGGGGGGGGGGGGGGGGGGGGGGGGGGGGGGGTTCCTCTCCCTGAAATGTCTCTCCGAGGTGGCGGAGGTGCGGGAAAGATGGTACTGCTTCTTCTGGTCTCTCATCATCGTCATCTTATTCTCTGTCTGGTTGTTTCGCCGGGCGCGGGTGGGGCTGCGCGCCCGGGCGGCTGTAGCATGTGGCACCGGCGGCATTACTGTATTGCCGGCTGCACCCTGGATAGGCATAAGTTACCGCAGTTCTAACTGCCATACTGAAGTAGATTAGATCTGTGGGCTGTAGTCCGTAGTAGGGGCGGTCGTATTCGCCTGGTAGGTTACTGTCCCGTAGTCTGGGTAGCTGGGCTGCGGCGGGCCTATCTGCGGTGCATGTTGGTGCGGTGGGTCTGCAGGCTGACGTGCAGCTGCTTGTCGCCCAGCTGCAGGCCGTGCAGGTCGCGGATGGCCTCCAGCGCCGCGGCGTGGTCCACGTAGTTGACAAAGCCGACGCCCTTGCAGACCCCGGTGGCGTCGTCCGTCATGACGCGCACGCTGGCGATCGCGCCGTGCGGGGCAAACTTCTCGTACAGGAAGAGCTTGTCGGCCTCGGGGGGCAGGTTCTTCACGTAGAGGCTGGTGTAGGGGGTGCCGCCGCCCATGTCAGGGGGGCCGCCCATCATACCGCCGCCGCCCATCATGTTGTCGGGCATGCCGGTGGGGTTGAAGCCCTGGAAGCCGGCGGGCAGGTTGCCTGACATCGGGCGGACCATGCCTGTGGGGCCGCCGGCGTGCGGGGGGCTGTAGGGCGAGTAGCGCCCGGGCGCAGCGGGCGCTGCGCCGCGGATCTGGCGCTGCTGCCGGCGCGCCTTGTCCTCTGCGGTGTCGGCGTAGCGCACGATGAGCGGCAGCGTGCCCCCAGGGGGCACCTGCTGGCCGAGGCCCTCAATTGCGGCGGTCGCCTGGTCCACGCTGGCCATGCGCACGAGCGCGCCCATGCCGCGCACGGCGGGGTCACCGCTCTGCCCCGCGTTGAGGATGCGGCACTCCACGATGTCGCCCAGCGGCTTGAACAAGTTGACCAGCTCTGTCTCGCCCCACGATGTGGGCAGGTTGCGCAGGTACAGGTTGTCACTAGGCGTGGTGCCGGGCACCGCCTTGGCGCCCTTGGGGCCGGCATCGGAGTCAGCAAACTTCACCTCCAACCGGGTGCCTGCCGCGGTGGTGTGCCCGTTGAGCGCCGAGATGGCCGTGCGCGCCTGCTCCACGCTGCGGCATTGTGGGGGAGGGGGGGGGGGGGGGGGGGTGTCAGGGCTAGGACGGGTGATAGCACAGCCATGAGAAGGGCAAGAAGTTAGACTTGGGTCTATATAAGCGGTGATGGTACTCGACACATAATAAGCCCGGCCGCCCCCTCGCGCGCGGGGTTTAATATACCGGCCTCCCGACACGAGTGATGTACTACCCTGCAACCGTTATCTGGTTGGTACCACCGGTACTGTTACTTTCACCACATAAACGTGACGTGCCGGTGTGGCTCACAACACCCGGCGGGTGTACGTGTGGTGTCAGCTCGAGGACTGGAGCAAGGGGTGGCAGCAGCCTGGGGCCTAAGGAGCGGGCGAGCGGGGTAGATCGCGAGCGGTCGGGCACGGGATCAAGCTGGGTTACCAGCAGCAGCGACTACTACGTCGCGCATGGGGCAGGAGGTAGTGACGGGCACGGCTGCGCCGTACGTTAAATCGCGCCAGATGGGCAGCGGCGCGCGGCGGAACAAAGACGAGCATACGACGACACGAACACGAAGTATGCGTTGAGATACAAGAACAAGTAGTATGGACAAGAAGTACTGCTCGTATAATACTCGTAGTCTCGCATACCAGCGACGTGTGACCGTCAGCCGCAACGCGGCCGAAATTAAGCCACCGCTGCATCAGATGCGGCGACGGGCGCGTGTGCTAGGCACCCGGGGGCCTGATCTGACGCGCTGTGCGACCCGGTGGGAACCACCTTGACGAAGGGTACGGCGAGCCGGGGGCGTGGAAATAATGTTCCGAGCTCGTTGTCCGACGGCAGGGGGAGGGGCGAAGCGAGAAGGCGAGCGGGGATACCCCAAGGGCACTGCAGCAGCACATCTGGCTACGATCTCGTGGCTGACAAACGGCCGACACTCCGAAATAATAAACACGCAGACGCGGGTTGTCCATACGTGACGTCATCCAAAAGACCAACAGGGTAACGGGCCATAGGCGATGATTTGCCCGATGGAGCTCCGAGCAGTGCAACAGGGGACGCGAGCAACCGCGAGCCAAGGCCGCCAGATCTAGACTCCCGTACCGGATCCATCGGCGAGAGTAGCAGTGCAGGGGCGGAGGTGGCGCCGCATAGACAACACAGCGATACACGGGCGATAAGGTCACGGCAAACGTACGTATTGTAGCGGACAAAGCCGTAGCCTCGGCTGGAGCCGGTCTTCAGGTTGCGGACTAGGCGGCAGCTGTCCACGGTGCCGTAGACGCGGAAGAGCGCCGCCAGCTGGTCCTCCGTCACGTCCTCAGGGATGTTTTTCACGTAAAGGTTGCTGTGCGGCAAGCCGTTGTATTGGCCGCCAAAGCCGCCGTCGTCGCCCTCGTCCGTCAGGGTGGCCGGCAGAAAGAAACCGCCACCGCTGCCGCCGCCCATCGGGTGCGCCGGCTGCTGCGGAGGGGGCATGTATCCGCCGGGCTGGCCGCCTCCACCGTAGAGCCCAGCGCCGAGCAGCGGCGGCTCGCCGGGCATCGGATGGTGATGGTGCTGCGCCTGCGGCGGGGGTCCGCCGTACCCGTACATCGCACCGGCTGCTGCTACTCCGGGGCCGCCGAAGGATGCGCCGCCAGAGCCTAGGTAGCGCGCTCCTGCGCGATTGAGCCGTACACAAGACAAGCGCCTATCCGCTGCTCGGGCGGGTAGCTACAACGGTTGTGCTTCGGCTCGGTCGGTCCGCACCAGCCAGATGGAAAAAGATTTCGCTACTTTATTGCGTCGCTGGTGAGGGGGACGAGCGTTATGTGTCCGGAGGTGGTTAGCAGGCGGCCGTGGCTTGCTGGCGCGCCGTCTGCTACGCGGCCGCGGACCGCAGCAGGCGGGGACAGGCACGAGTACGAGGAGGTGCCAGATCGCGTTCGCGTGTCGGTCGCAGCGTCGAGAACTCGCGCGATCCACCGATGATGCGGGCGGACGATACGCCATCCGCGATAGCGAAAACCAGCAGTTTTGTACGAGTGTACGTATTCACTGTGTCAGTACATCGTGACTGAGCAATCGTAAACGACGAAATGATGATATAATGGTCTACCAGTACTCACCGCGCGCTCCGCGGTTCAAATAAGCGGCCCACCAGAGGGATAGTCGCCAGCCGCCCACTCCCGGGCCAGCCCGCCCAGCAAGCTACCAGCGCCCGCATGGGTCACAGCACAATTTCAGGGGGTTTCGCAAGGGCTTGCAACTCCAAAAAGACGAGGCCATCGATGGTTCATCATGATGACTCGTCTTCGTCCCCACGACCGGGAAGTGAGCAGCAGCAGCTGCAGTAATCTTTTAAAATGCAGCAGGTACCGTAATAGTACCGTATTTAAAATAAAATATCAACACGGCAGGTATCCAGATATGTACTACTACACGGCAGGAAAATCCTTAGTACGAGTATCAGAGTATGGGCAGCGATCCTGGCTTGATATGCGCTGAAGATATGGCGACTGGGCGTGGGCACGTCTACCCTGTACCTGGATTCAGGCAGAAATCCCCCGCCCACAGTAGCGGCCCACAGCCCAACAACGTCATCAGCAGAATCGAACAGGCGAATCCGCGACAGCAGCAAGCCCCGGCCAGCCACTAGCGACGCACCCGAAAACCAGAGCAACACCATGGCTGCGTCGATAAGCGCGACGTGGACATCTGCTATGCGGCGGGCGCACGTGCAGGCCTCTGCCCGGCAGAGGTTGGCGCCGGCGAGCGCAGCACAGCGGGCCACCATCCGACCCCCGGCGGCGAGGCGAACCCAACTTGGATCGCCGGGACTCAGGTAGTGTCGTCGCTGCTGTGATCCGCCTCCCATTTAGCCACTAGGACTGCTCACGAGACCGCGTGTCGAGCGGGTTGGCATCCAGCGGCCAGTGAGCCCAACTGCTTGCGCGTCGTCGCTGCTAACCGGGCGCGATGTGGTGGCGCAGGCGGGAAGCGTGCTCCAGACGCAGCAGTGGCGGCCGTCGTGGCGTCTCGCACAGCGCGATTGAACGCAGCAGCAATGGGGCGGCCGATGACTGGGAGGGCGAGGCTGGCAGGACTATCGACATGCCCGAGTCCGGCAGCCCCCGCCGATCCGTGAGACTGACGTTCACCTGCGATAAGTGCAGTGAGTTTTTTGCTCGGCGTGCCTTCCCCCCCCCCCCCCCCCCCCTGTTCTCCCGTGGCCTCCTCGTTCTTCCGCCCTTGAATCGCCAATCTATGCCATCTGGCATGATGTCGTTGTGGAGCATGTAACAGTGGCTGACGCACCACGTACACACTGCCCATTCAGGTGGCCGGACGGAGAGGCTGGTGAACCCTCTGGCTCTGGAGAAGGGCCTCGTCTACGTGCAGTGTGGCTCCTGCGAGGTGTGGCACAAGATAGCTGACAACCAGGGCCTGATCCAAGAGTTCATACTCACAGGGGAGGAAGACAGCTCTAGTGAGGAGAGGTAGCGGCTGTCGGCAGCGAATGTAACATGCCCCCTGGGATCGCCTCGGACGGAGCGGTGTGCACGGTTGCCTTTAGTACATGGACCATATGATGACTTGTAGCATCTGGCTCACTGTCTGTCTGGCATGGCTGGACCCATCTACAGCATTTGATATTCCCATTCCCACCGAACTTACTACAGGCAGCTGTACCGATGTGCAGTGAATGTCCCTCGGTTGACCACTCCGCAACAGGATGTACAGGGTATCCATCTGTTTCACCCAAGCAGGCCAGGGGCCACCCTGCAATGCCCCTGCTGCACCATGCAGAGCGAGCAGTGCGCAGACAAGACGCACAGGTAGCCTACCAAATCTCCGGCCCAGGCTCGATGAGTGACAGCTTCCTGACATCCTGTGACGGTTCTAAACGGCCAGTCCCGCAGATGCCACAGTATCATGAAACACCGCAAATTTGACAGGGCATAGTGCTGCTGCTGGAGGTGGCTGCCGGGGTCCTCTGCAACCACAGACCCAGCGTCCGGAAATGGGGCAGCATTGCTATGAACGTGCCGCTGGCAGTGGGCATGCCAGCCACAGTAGGTGAGCGCAATGCATGCACCCCTTTGCCGACGTAGGCCCCGCTGTCTCCAGGGGTGCAGTCCCCCAGCAAGACCAGGGCATCGGCTTTTACACTGCCTGATCGCCTCAATGCGCAAAATTCCGCCCATTAGTGAGCTGAGGTTGCATTCGCAAGCGGCACACATGCTCGCGAGCCTCCCTTGGCAGTGGTGCTGGATTCAATTTTAAGGGTAGATCACAGCCCCACATGCTGGGGGTGCCCTCGTTGCACTCCTGGGGCTTAACGGCCCACGCGTTGCAGCAGAAGCTGAAATGCATGTTGCCATATGCCGGCAGCACGCCGCTGCGCGCGAAGATGAGGAACCACACGAGGCGCCCAAACTGGCTGCCATTGGAACCCATAAATAGGTCCGCGCTTGCCAGCCGCTGCACGTCGGCGAGCGCAATGGCGACGACCTCTCGCTTGGACAGCGTGCGCCAGCCTCGGCGCGAAGCTCCAGGAACTTGGCGCCGCCGCGGGCTTTCCATGCGGGAGGACCCGCTGCCCTCCCCTCCAGCATCGTCTGTTCTACCGGGAGGGAAATCCATCGAATATCTCGGCTGTGTTTGCGTTGCGCGTATGCCACAACTGGCGAGTCGGTGGCAAGCAAGATGGTTGTTGCGTTGTACAGTGCCCACATCTCCTGCGCGCCTTGCACGTACAGCTTCAGCGGGTAGCACTCCCGGCCAGATGTCCGTTGCACCTGCCCCATGCACCGGTTAGTGGAAAATCGCATGCAGGAGTAACCGCGCACGCGCCTCGCGACCGTAGGCGCTGCGGCGCGCTTCACTAGCGGGCGGGTGTCGATCCATCCTGTGGTCGACCTCCATGTAAAACGACGTGATCCTGCGCCAGCTTCCCTGTCAGCCACACCTGCGTCATGTCACCCCGGCGTTGCCGTTTCGCTGCGTGAGCCAGCCGGACACGGCAGTTCGGCAGCGGTAGTGATACTGACTTGCTACTGCTGCTGCTGTTGCTCGCGCAGCTCAGAGTCCAGCCTGGCACCTCCTCAATCATCCTGTTGAGCCGTCTCAGCCAGGGGTAGCCATCCCCGGACGCTGCCAGCCGGCCATCTGGCCTCAGCGGCTTCTGCCTGGGAAATTTACCCCGGAGTGCGCTGGCGGTCTGCTGGCTGTGCAGGCAATCTTCCGGAAATATCGGCCCCACCCAGAGCGCGCCCGCATTGTCGCAGCCGGACCACTCGAAGCCATTCCCCGCAGCACCGCCAGGCGTGCGTACACCGCGAAGAACATCGCGATCTTGCCCAGCGGAAAGTGCATCGGGTGCCACGGAAGAGGCTCGCCGGCGGAGCCGTCCAGCTGCGCCTGGAACGCCGACGTCACCGGCGCGTCGTCGGCCCCGTGGCTTTGAAACTTCCAACAACCCTGGAAGATACCCCAGCACGCTGTGGAAGCTGCGTGCGCACATGGGCCCACCCTGCAGCGGCGGGCATGCCCGCAGCTGGGCCAGCTCCAACGTCGCCATCATCCGTGAGCTCGGCCGCAGCGGGCCCCGACGCCCGCAATACCGCGCGGTCAGGCGATCGCGCAGAAGCACGCGATGGGGCCAGCACGGCAGGCCGCGCGGCAGCGAGCGGGTGCTGACAACTGCCACACGGTGCATCGTGCTACATTTATCCGCGAAGCGAAAGTAACAGCACTTGATCGTCGTTGCCTCGTTAGGCTGCGTCCACCAGCTGGGGCAAAAGCTATCTCGCCGACTCGCCCAGCCTGGCTGCCGGGGGAGATCGCAGGGCCGGTTTCAGCAACTCCCCCTGCTGCTGGCTGCATGGTCAGCCAGCGTATGCTCGCCGATCGTAGCGTGATTCTCGCCAACGTCGGCTGTGCTGCTGCTGTCGAGACAGTCTCGCATGTTTTCGCAATCTAACTCGGGCACACTGGCCCACGGTCGACTTGCCAAAGCGAATGTGCCAGTAGGCCGCCTGTTTCATAGTATCCACCGCAGATAAGACGATGTGATGCCGGCTAGTCTTTCGTTTGGTACTCGTTATACTAGCGCTTTCTTTCTATCTGCTTGTTCGCTAAAGTGGCGGTCGCCGCGCAATATCGCCTCGTCACCTTCTCAGGACGACTGAGCACCCATCACACTACCGAGCAGCAAGCGCGTGCAGCATCGGCCTAGCGACAAGCGGCGGTGGACGGCCCGCAATCACAGGAGATTGCGTCTCCACTGCGCGACGCCGGGTACCCACCCTGACCCAACCTACGCTCAGATTGCGCGCGCCCTACTACTGCCTCGTCCGATCTGGCAGGCGCCGAGCTGTAATCAGTCGCCGCGCCGTTTCGTTAGGCGTTGACCGAACAGTGTTTCGCCGACATTGGCCCGCCCGCTGGACCTGACGATAGCCTGCCGCACCTGCCGCGAGCCTATATTGCACCTTCCGCGAGCCATTGCCCCACGTTGCCAACCACCGACACCCACCTAGCACCCGGTTCTGGCTGCCCGAAAGGGTGCGAGTAGACGGGTGCTACAGCTACCCTGCTGCCCCCTTTCACTCCGTTGCCCTACCGACGTGCTACTCAGACACTTCTAAGATGTCGTCGACTAGCCGGCACAGCGTGCTGCGTGCAGTCGCCATGTCCGCGTTTCTGGCGCTCCACCTGAATGTATCCGCCGTCGCTACGAAGACAGTGCGGAAGACGTGGCGGGGGGTGACCATCGAAATACCCGCCGTGTTTGAGAACGAGGAACGGAACGTCGGAGGCCGGCCCGGGGGCAGCGGTGACGCTGAGGTGTCTGCCGAGGACTCGGGCAGCAGTGGTGGCGGCGGCGGGAGCGACAGCGGCGAGAGCAGCAGCGGCGTCAGCACCGTAATCGCCGTCGTGCCTGTGTTATTGGTGGACGAGAGCGGTAGCAGCCGGAAGTTGCTGCAGACCGGTGGTCAGGTGGTCTACATCGACGGATACTTGGACGCTGTCGCGTTGAAGAACAGCTGGCCGCGGGACCTCATCACCGCCATTGGGCTCGTGGCGGACGGCGCCAGCCTCGACATGCACGTCGCCTTCGCTCGCGTTTACAGCGATGACAGCGGCTATCGGCCCGGCCTGGGCACGGCCGCTGTCACCGCGCAGTCCGTCAGCGTCGCAGGCTACCAGGCCACCGCGACCGGAGAGCCCCTGGCTGTGCGTGTGATCGACCTGTCGTTTGACGACCTGGCCGACACCCTGGCGCGCCCTGCCGCCGAGCAGGTCGTGCTGCCGGCGACTCGCGCCCCCGGCCCCGCGCCCGAGTCCCTCAGCGGCACCTGGCGGAACCCGACCGTCTCCGGGCGGCCGGACCACGAGAGAGCGGAGCGCGGCTGCGTCAAGGAGGATGGCACGTCCGGCGGCTGCGAGACGCTGGGCTCCGACGGCACCTTCATCATCACGGACGGAGACGGCGCCGAGGTGGACGCCGCCCGCTTGCTGAGCATCTCCGCCAGCGGAGACATGGTAGTCTTCAAGACGAAGCAGCCGTTCTACGTTGTGGACCCGCGCTACCCGGCCTCCAACCAGGCACTCGATTTTTCCGGAAACACCTGGGTGAGGCTGGGTGTTGGCCCCCGGGGCTTCATCCCGACTGCGCTGCGGCCGGCCTCCCGGGTCACCTGTCTGGCCAGTCAGCTGAGCACGTTCGATCAGGACGCAGCCAAGCAGGCTGCGCCGAAGGACAACGTCTTCACGGCGGGCGACTTCGACTACTACGGCGACCAGGACTACGAGTCCTTTCCGGGCGACAACTACTTCAAGCTGGGCTCCACGCTGACGGTCGAGCGGAACGGCAACGTGTGGCTCGACGCCGACATGGAGGGTGTCGCCGACACGACGTACTACGTGTGGGAGTGGACGTGCTCCTGGCCGGCGCCGGGCGCTCGAACCGCGGCGACGGTGGGCCTCGAATTCGCCAACCCGGCGGCGGAGTCCTTTCAGGACAACGAGAGCGACGTCAAGAGCTGCGCCAGCGTGGACAGGACGGGCAACCCCTGCAAGGTACTGGGCACCGACTTTGCGATCGCCAAGGGCGACAGCAAGAGGCCCAACGCCACTCTGACGGCTTCGCTGGTGCGGATGGGCGACTTCGTGGGCTTCTACTCCGATCAGCCCGTCTACCTGGTCGACCCAGGCTACCCGGCCAGCAACGCGGGCGTCCCAGCAGTCGAGCAGACCTCCGGCGCCAGCTGGATTCGGCTCTCAATGCTGGCAGAAGGCGACCTCATCGACAGCAGCCTCGCGCCGGCCACACCGGTCACCTGCACTGGCAGCCAGCTGAGCACCTTTGCCCAGGGACGCGGGGCTGCGAGGACGGCGAACCTGTACACAGCGGACGACGAGGGGACACCGAGAGCGGCTGTGCTCCGCATCTTCCCCAGCGGCCAGGTCTGGGTGGACTCGGAGGTGTACTGGGCGGGCAGCTACAACCACGTGTGGGAGTGGTCCTGCACCTGGCCCGCACCCGGCGCCTCCGACAGCCGGCTCGTGGACCTGGACTGGGGCAATCCCAGCGCCTCGGCGTCGCTTGGGCACGAGGGTGCCGAGAAGAGCTGCTTTGGCCCGGGCGGCCAGGATCTCTGTGAGATGAAGTACGGCGCAGACTTCACCATCCTGCAGGGCGACGCCAGGAGCTCCATGGCGGGGATGGGGTACGTGGTGAAGAGCGGCCTGCGCGCGGGGTTCTTCTCCACAAAGCCGGTGTACGTAACGGGCGTGGACTTTGTGTCGACCATCAATGACGGGACTTCGGCCCCGTGGGAAGCTGGCACCCGCGGCTTTGGGGCGACCACCTTGCAGATGGGCCGAGGTATCATCCCCAGTGGCTACCGGCCCGCCACCCGCACCACCTGCCTCGCGAGCCAGCTGACGACCATCCGCCAGTCCCGGAGGCGGGACGGCGCCCTCCAGGCCCCGCCCAAGGCCAACCGCTTCACCACGGATCACTCCTTTGCCGACAACATCGCCGTCATCACCATCATGGAGAGCGGAGACGTGTGGGTGGATGCGGACCTGCTGCAGGAGGGCGCCCTCTACTCCTGGGAGTGGTCCTGCATGTGGTCGCTGGAGTAGCCGGTGCGGCATGGCGCGCCAACATATATATACCTGTTGGTAGCCATTTATCAGTAAAACCACGTGCTCCATATTAAGTAGACAGGCAGGCGCTGACAACAGACGCGCGTAGAAGAACCACCCCCATTACAAGCGTCGGATTGGGCCCGCATGCAACCTATAAGAACGCTCATCATTCTTTCGCTACAATTCTGTCTACATCAGTCCTCTGGCAGGTCAGGCGGGCTCCCATTCCCAGGACATTCTTACTACCGCGCCGGCACCCATGCACTGGTCCCTCTGCTCATGTTGATTCTGCGACATGGCCCACTGCATGATAACCGAACCAAGTCATCTTCGAGCCTCTTGCCTCTTAGCAGCGTCCGTGTTGGTGCATGCGGCGTACGCAGGTGGGTCAGAGCTGGGCGTAGGTGCTCTGGTTGTGCGCCTCTGTGCAGGATCCATCTCTGCCGCAGCGATCGTGCGACTCAGTTGATCGCAGGCATCAATGAAACACATACCACCGGTATGTGTATCCAATGCTGCCAGTAAATATACCTTCACTGTATCACTCCGTCAATGACATTTCCACTTCATCGGTGACAGGCCTCGGCGGCCGCTTCATTGCAGAAATGCAAACTGAACAGCGTGTGGCGTGCTGCGCTGACGACAGTGCCTGGACTGACAGCAGCAGGTCCACGGTCGGGCGTCTCGTATGACTCCGGTGCGGTCAGATGCCGCCAGCGCTCCGGTTCCAGTGGACCGCTGCCAACTGCGCCACTATCCCGGCATCTGCCATTGACGTCATCTTTATTATACATTGGGAATGGCAGCACAGTTTGGCATCTATACTGTGCGCAAAGTAGTAGACACGGAGAACCCGGCAGCCCGATCCAGTACTGATGCTGACCGCAAGAAGCCGGAGGTGGGGCGGGGCGTCACGGCCGGCGGCATCGCCCCCAATATCGCGAAGGCGAGACGGGAGGCAGCGGAAGGGGCAGCCATGTGTGCTACTGAAGTAGAGGGGGAGCAGCCCAACAGTGTGCATCTCTCAATTAACCACCTGCAGCTGCTACAGCGGCCTGCTACCTGTAGCTCCATGGGTACATGTGGCACAGTCACATGCAGCCCAACGGGAAAGACCGCAACGTGCCCACGCTGGAGGCACGACATGCTCCACCCACCGGCCAAGCGCTGCTGGCGTCACAGACTCGAATCCACGGCGTCAGGATGGCGCTCGATGCACAGCTGCTCTGATGAGCCCCGCGCGCCGCTGCAGGCAGACCCGCACCTGGCCGCAGTGCATCCTGAACCGCAGCGCGTACACCAGCAGCGACACCGCATACACCGGCAACAGGTGCGCCACCATGACATGTTGCGCCTGGCGCCTCAGGCCCGCCGCCCAGAACCAATCCACCTCGCCGGCCGCCACCAGCGGGCCGCGGAAGCCCTGGATCGCTCTGGCTAGGTAGCAGGCGGCCCAGGCTAGCTGCATGGGCGCCAGGTAGTGCAGCCCCACCGGGAGCCACAGGTTGCACGACACCGTCGCCAGCATGGACCTCGCCATCGTGCCTGCCAGGTTGGGACCCGTCGTGAGCCTGGCCAGGCAAACCTCGGAAGCTCCGCCGGCCAGGACGTGCTCGCACGTCCAGATGACCAGGGTCTGCAAGATGTTCATGCGCCAGTACCAGAGCTGGTCGTTCCAGCGCAGCCGGCGGCGCATGGCGTGCGCGCAGCTACGCATGCAAAACACCAAAAGCGCCATCGCGAGCGTCGGCTGGCAGTCGGCAAGACCGTGAAATCGCACCTGCCAGCGCAAGCGCCCAGGCTGCCGTCAGAGCGCAGGCCAACAAGTTTCCTGCCCCAAAAAGTGCATTTCTTCCTCCCTGCTCGGTCTGATGGGTATGTCAAAACGTAGTAGGAATACATAAAAAAGAACCATGCCATATTTGCGCGGTCGCCAATCGGCTCCCTACCCTTAAAATTGGTTCTTTAGCTTTTGATTCACATCAACATAGTTTGTACTTCATATTAAATGAAAAAATGTATGTATATATATATATATGTGACGTAAAATATGTATATATCTAGATATATGAAAATATAAATGTATATGAACAACTATATATACATATTTACATATATATGATATATGTATATACACATTTATAGATTCATATATATATTTACATATTACATATATATACATATCGTACCTCTGCATTTCTGAATGTACTTTAACGGGTATATAATTGCAGTAGTTCGTCCACTACTGCTTAGGCGGCAGGAAAATATAATTTGACGAGATACAGCGCGAGACAATTCCACATGAAATGCTAACGATGGCCCAGCACTAGGACCCGTCAGGTAGTAAGTAGTACGTGCCGAAGGATGCTCCGCTATGGGACCCCGGGCTCTGCTGCTACGGCCCAAGAGAAGCACGGCAATGACGGCACATCGCCGAGCATTTGGACGACCCTGGGAGCCCTTTCCTGATCCACATACCTAACCGGGGTGGGATATGATGCCCCTCAGCCACCTCATACTATCTACACGCCCCACATGTGAGGCTACCCACTCTTTCCTTTAGTTGTAACCTTATAACATAGGTGACTTACCAACAGTCATCACTGTCAGAGACTTGAGTTATTACTGTTATAATGACATAAAGTATAAGGACATGTCCGACGCCCTCATCGGGCCGCCCGTACCCTTGCCAGCTGCTTGATCACGACCAAGCCGGTAAGTATAGTCACCGTCCGCTCCCGCGAGCCACGCCAAGTGTCCGCATGGCAGAGCTCCTGAAGGTGCAACCGCCGCACGCTCGCGGGGCCCAGCAGCAGACCACGGCCGGAGAGCGACAGGCCCGGGTGAACCGCGTTCGCGCGCGCCTGCAGCCGCCCTCTCTCCACGTTGAAGAGCACCGAAAGCACCGGCGTTGCGATGAGTGCCACCAGGAGGTTGATACCGTGCAGGATGGAGGCCGTCACCTGTAAGTCGCCATCCGCATAGAGCGGCGCGAACATGTCGGAAACCTGCGGGAAACGCAACATCATGCGGCTCGTCCTCATCGAGTGGAGCTGCGCGCAGCCGCGAAGTAGTAGGGATTTAGGTCGTAAGGCGCGCTGCCTACGCGACGGCAGCAGCGCACGGTAGCGACCGCATGGTCCGCTGCTCGAGGGCGACTTTTACGAAGATGGAGATTACTGCGACGAATGCGCCTATTCACGGGAGCAGGATGACGTGACGTTACTCAGATGGCGGCGCGGCGCGCGGCGGGGGCGGCGGCGCGCTTGTTAATACGTTTACCCGTACCCGTACAAGGCAGGTATGTACCAGGGTTGGGCTGCAGTAGGTATCTACTGCACTGCAGCCTGCAGTACTTCCCGAAAAGGTGATCCAACAGTGTTGGAAATTCCGTCACTGGCCTTCAATTAGTCTTGCAGAATGCTTCGGCAATTTGCTTGATGACTATAACGGAGCGTCGCCTACCCAGGGCTTTCCGTAACTGGATTGCTGCTGCCTAAACGGCCGTCGTAGAGACGCTGCAAGGGTTTCACTGGTGCCAGTCCTGTCCCGGGGGCGGAAAAAAAAACTTCCCGAAAAGGGGCTGCAGTGCACTTATTACCCAAAGTGCCCCACATATATGCCCTTCTCTGTCCCGCCCTTCCCTATAATCAACAGTTTCAGTGCTACTGCAGCCTGCACTGCAGCCTGCCTGCAGCCTGCCGTACTGCAGCATGTTGACCGCAGCCTGCACTACAGCATGCCTGCAGCCTGCAGTACTGCAGCCTGCAATACTGGAAACTGGATTGCAGCCCAACCCTGGTGTATACCGAAGGCTGCCTTCCTAGAGCTGTTTTCGGCCGATGCGCGCAGTTCTAAACATCATTGGGGGGGGGGGGGGGGGATGGAGCACCGATCAGACTAGAAAGTCGGACATTTCGCATCGCAAGTCATGGAGGGATCTCGGGGTTGCCGCTACCTATCGCGCGCATAACTAGTAGCTTCCGCCCCGGCAGGGGGGAGGGGGTCGGGCAAGGCAGCAAGAGGCGTCATAAGATTGCCTCGTTTGAACTTAGGCACATATGGTCGTCGCCTACTCGAGATGTCTTCTTGAACCCGCCACTTTTTCTTGAAGCTTGTGTGCTCTTGGAGGGGTAGCCAAGCCTTGGACCACTTGCAGTCCTTCCAAAGAGCCATTCCTTTAGGGCGCCAAATACTACCGGGCAGTTGTTAGCGGCCTTTTCCCGAATGTTCGCCCACACGTCCTCAGGTAGATCGCCCCACATGCAGTGTGGCACCTCGCCGGGTACGGCGGGCGCGGGGGCTGACGTTTCCCCAACCGATTTGTCGGGTTCGGGTCCGGGGGCTGCCCGTTCCGCCTGGCTGTGGTTAAATGTCCGGGGCTGCATCCATCGCGCGCTTTTGGGCAGTACTTGTGTTGTAAGTGATGACCTACCCCACCGTTGGCAGCCCCGACATAGACAACCGCTTGTCTCAATGTTTGGGCTTGTGCAGACGCGTGCCGTCAAATTAAAAGCCCATTACGCGAAATTACGCGACCCATTCCCCGTTAAGGGTTATCTACGGCCGAATTAAGATTATGGAGCAAATCTGTGTCAACTGTGTCCTCATGTAAACGCTAAATACGGTATATATACGGGACATAACGCGATGGCTACGCAGCAACCCGGAGTGCGCTATATAACAGCGAAGCGCAATGAGAAGTCGTCCAGGCGCAGCGCTTGACTGCTCAGCGTTTTTGAATGCAACAGCTGCGCCTACCTAACGCACACTCGCCCGCCCCCGCTATTGGACAGTACCGTAGCTGCTCGTCCCCCAGCACCCTCAATCATGCCCACCCACGCCAACCTGATTCCATGCACCCTGTTAGGCTCTAGCTTAAGCCTGTTCTTTAGGCCCTTTAGGATGCAGCGGAAGGATTTAGAAAGTATGGCCAATCTCTTCTGGTTACAGGGGTTCCTGGGTTATAGTTCTGTCTCTGAATTCTGCCTAGTAGACTTATCCGAGGCGGTATTTATACCCGCCGAGGTCATAGTCATACCTGTGCTATGTTAGCCGGGTGTCATGGGATACCCGTGCTGTGTTAGCCACGTAAGGCTTGAGTCAGAGAACTCTAGAGAATTCCAGAACAGTCTTCGGCCTTATACTACTAATATTTACGCCCGCAATACTAATATGTACAGCGACTCCACGGATGCGTAGTCGTACTACCTTTGCGGGGGAATACCTGCTAGTATAGCAGAACATTATGGCTATAGGGAAATGGAGTATAACACCCTCTCCCCCTTAAGCACAAGCGTCCTCGCTGTGCAGGTGTCACAGAACTACAGGAAACTACAGTCTTGGTCTTGATTTTTTTTTTTTTTTTTGAAGTTCAGGCGGAAGGTACTCGGCTTGGGTAGCGATTCCGGAACCGAATGAAGTCTGGGCTCTCAGTAAACTGTCGGTATGGTTTAGACAGTAAGAACGACCGGAAAATGTCCAGGTGCTTGACTCCGCGTAGGGGCTCCCAGGTGTCTTCGCTTGGTACGTTGTACGGGAACGCCCATCGCACTCGAAACAGTAGTCCAGTGCCATTGTTGTTGAAGGCAACATCGAGTATGTCCTGAACATGGAATCGGTTTGCGTCGTGGACAATCGGTACTCGTTCAGACTTCGCCGGTTGGTCAGGGTCGTCATACCACTTTTCCAGCATACTCGCGTGCACCACGTCGTGGACTCGTACGCCCGCAGGTAGTTGCAATCGGAAAGCAACTGGCGAGATCTGCTCTGTAATGACGAAGGGGCCCACGTAGCGATCGCGTAGCTTAGCACAGGGTTGCTGAATAAACTTCAGATGAGACGCTTTCAGCTTAACTCTGTCGCCGGTCTTGAATGGTACGGGTAGTCGTTTACGATTAGCTGCAGTCTGCATACGAAGTGCGACAGTCTCAACAGGGTAGAGACCGCAGGGACAAACAAAGGTGGGTGTGCAGTGGTGGTGCAGAGGCGAGAGGCTACAGTGTTTTTCAGCATAGAACAATTATTGTTACAAGTTGTCACCACCCGCTGCTACAAATAATCTAGCTATCGTCGGCACCGGCCAACAGGCCATGCCGACCACTAGCAGCACGCCCACTGCCAAGGGCGTCACCATGGAGAATCAGACAGTAGGCAGAACGTCAGCCCCGTCATTGAATGGCAATATACAACATATGCCCTGCACTGCCAAGAATAGGATATATCTGACAGACAGGGAGGCATATATATATATAATACAGCAGGCCGATATACGAGTACCCGTGCGCGTGACACACGCGCACTCGTACTCCAGTACCCGTAGAATGTACATCATTCAGTGGTACCGGCTCTCGTACTGTATTATGCCAAAGATAGCGCATGACAAGTTACAAGTCAGTATAACTGTCACACTACATCTCTCCCCCCTTGGACAACTAAAGCAGTATTCAATTTGCAGTTGGAATCCTAGCCGGATATTTAGCCGCATGCTGCAGAAATTCAACTGACTCAGCAAATTGCAGCCACATCGGCGTATCCAGAAAACCTTGCAAAGCAACAGTTCGTTTTACATCAAACAAACGATGCCAAACAGGTGCAATAGTTTTATCTGCAAAGTGCACCAAAAATTGCAATTGAGTACCTTTGCGTCCTGGCATCAAGCCAACTTTGACAGCAGATATTTTCTCAATCTCAAACTCTTGGCTATCAGGATGCTCCGAAACCAGTGCGACAGTCTCAACAGGGTAGAGACCGCAGGGACAAACAAAGGTATCGACGGCAACCTTCAAGGTAACACCTCCAATGCTTAATAGACTCACAGATGGCTAATGCCTCTAGGTCATAAGCAGAGTAAGTATTCCCACGCTCAGCTGTATTCAGCTTCCGCGCCCAGAATGCCACTGGTTGAGAGCCTCCTCCCTAGTCCTGCAATAAAACTGCAGCTAGCCCTACGTTGGACGCATCTGTCGCTACGGTAGAACGTCACATCAATGCCTATTTCCACAGTATGGTCAGACAAGGTGCGGAAATCAACGGCAGACGAAGAGTCTCGAAAGCTTCCTGACAGTAAGGACTCCAGTCTACAACGGCTGGTTTTGTTTTACGTAACAAATCTGTCAAAGGAGTGGTTAGATCACTGAAATGGTGAATAAACCTAGAGTAAAAATTGCAAAATTGCACAAAACTTCGCACTTCGCTCTGAGTTTTTGGCACATGCCAACTTTTACCACCGATACAGTATATCCCCATAGTTAATACTCCATAGATGTCATACCAAAGAAACATTTCTTTAGTTGCAAACATAGGTTATGTTCAGATAATTTTGCCACTACCATACGAATATGTTCTAAGTGGTCAACATAATTCTCTGAATATATACAAATATCATCAAGATATACAACAACAAATTTACGCAAAAGAGACATAAGATAGCATTCATCATACGTTAGAAAATTGCAGGGGCATTGCATAACCCAAATGGCATAACAGTCCATTTTAATAATCCATCAGATGTATCCTCCTCAGCTATAGCAACCTGCCAATAACCGGAGGCTAAATCTGAATGGGTATAGCATCGAGCTTCCTGATAGCCATACGAGTTTGAGCCTCCAGTACGCAATCATGCGCGAAGCGATGAAGCTCCTGTACATACTTGACGTGTTCCGGAAGAGCTCGAGTCGGCTCGGTTGCGAGTTGAGTAGTAGCAGGTGTAGTCGGCTCGAATCCCAAAGTCGCCTTGAAAGGGGACATAGTAGTCGAAGTCGACTGAGCAGCGTTGATCGCAAACTCCACGTTGGTGAGGTAATTGACCCAATCATCGTGCAGGGGGTGCACGTAGCAGCGTAGCACTTGCTCCCAAGTTTGGTTAGTGCGTTCCGTCTGGCCATCGGTTGCTGGATGAAAAGCTGTAGAGATGTTCAGCTTAGTACCCATGGTCTTGAACATATTTTTGCCAGAATTCCGACATAAATCTGGGGTCTCGGTCAGAGATGAGTTTAGCCGGTAGGCCGAAATGACGAAAAACTGAGCGATGCATAATCTCCGCCAGGCCTTCAGCAGTAACTGTCTTCGTAGTTGGCTCAACAATTACTCGCTTTGACAGTAGACATACGAAAACCACTACTGAGTCATACCCCTGGCACTCCGGAAGATCTGTGATTAAATCCAGGGATATTACCTCAAATGGTCGTGACGGTACGTCATGGGGCTGAAGTAAGCCGTATGGCTTATGCCGGGCCGCCTTAGTACGTTGACAGGTAGGGCAGCGTCGCACGTAGTTAGTGACAGTCTGTTTCATACGGGCCACCAGTACAGTTCCACAGTACGCGCCAGTAGTCGTCGTCCTCCTGGGTGTCCAGCAGTAGGCGCGTCATGTAGTTCGTACAGTGCTCGTTGTCGCAGGTCCGCCACATTTGGTACGTAAAGTCGTGAGCCGTAGGCGTACAGTAGACCATTACTGTGACGTACTAGCCAGGCTGGTAAAGCTTTCCGCGATTTCAGGTACTCGTCGGAGTCATA
This sequence comes from Tetraselmis striata, assembly GCA_006384855.1. Taxonomy (NCBI): domain Eukaryota; kingdom Viridiplantae; phylum Chlorophyta; class Chlorodendrophyceae; order Chlorodendrales; family Chlorodendraceae; genus Tetraselmis; species Tetraselmis striata. Next base: position 3,864 of record VCJN01000040.1, on the reverse strand, counting down.
TGCGGTCTTGATTTCGTCGTAAAACTTGTTGTCCGCTTGTAGTCGCGACTCCATAGCAAATAAAACTGAATTTATTTCGCAGTCAGCCTCGTCTTCTGACCAGTTGTTCAGCAGATCTAGCTTCTGTAGCGCATCCTTCAAGTCGGGTCGCCGAGAGAGGGCGTCCGCATGATTGGCAGCTCCTCGCTTGTAGACGATGTCCATATGTCGTTGGTAAGGCGCAAACACTAGCAGCCATCGTACTTGCCGCGTCGACAAATCGCGTTGGCGAAAGAAGTGCCGTAGTGTGTCATGGTCGGTGATGACCGTTAAAGCCCGCCGCTCCATCAAGGTAGCATCGGAACTTGATGAGTGCATCACGAACCGCTAACAACTCTTGCTCATGTACCGGGTAGTGAACTTCGTGTTTGTTCATCTTGCGTGCATGGTACGCGACAGGTCGAAGTCCTGAGCCTTGATCTTGCAGCAGCACAGCTCCCACTGCAAATCCAGAAGCATCTGTATACAATGTGTAACGGGCGTCCGCAGGTGTGTCCGGTATACTCAGTACAGGTGCTCGTACCATTGCGTCCTTTAATGCACGAAACGCCGCATCAGCACGAGGCGTCCACACAAACTCCGGTTGATTCTTCGTCAGGTCATGTAGTGGCGCCGCAATAGCCGCGAAGTTATGGATGAACTTGCGGTAATAGCCAGCAAGGCCGAGAAAACCTCGTACGTCCTTTACTGTCTTCGGCACGGGCCACTGTTGAACTGCTTCCACCTTCCGGGGGTCCATCTTGATCTGTCCTGCTTCGACGATATGGCCCAAAAACTCCACGCTAGTACGGCCGAACGAACACTTCGACAGCTTGATATGCAAGTGGTGTCGTTGCAACTCCCGTAGCACCAATCTGATGTGCTCGAGATGCTCTTCAGCTGTCTTGCTGTAGATCAGCACGTCGTCCAGGTATACCACGCAGAATTTGCCGAGATATGGGCTCAAAACACGGTTCATCATAGTCTGGAATCCAGCTGGGGCGTTTGTCAAGCCGAAAGGTAACACACAGTACTCGTAGAGTCCATAGTGTGTCCGGAACGCTGTTTTGTGGATGTCTTCCGGTTTAATTCGTACTTGATGGTAGCCTTTGTACAGGTCCAGAGTACTGAAAATAGTCGCACCATGCAATGAGTCCAATAATTCGTCGATACGAGGAAGCGGGGTCCGGTCTTTCTTCGTAAGGTCATTCAATTACGGTAGTCCACACACATACGCAGAGTGCCGTCTTTCTTACGCACAAATAAAATTGGGGCGCCCGTAGTTTGACTTGGACGGACGAATCCACCCTTTTGCCAACAATTCCTCCAGTTGTGACCGTACCTCCTGCAACTCCGCTGGGTGACATACGGTACGTTCGTTCTTTGGGGGTTCATCACTCTCCAGGTTGATCTCAAAGTCGAACTCGCGCTCCGGTGGCAGGTCAGTAGGCTCCGCGATGATGTCTGCAAACTCCATAAGGGACTCCTTGAGCTCCTCGGTCCACTCGGTCGACTGGTCCGTGCGCAGCTCAGCTACCGCATCGAAACACCTCGCGTACTGCAACAGCAAACAGTTCCTCGCCGCGACTCTTCCTCAGCTCCTTCGCCATCTTAGCCGCGTCCAGATGGTAAACCGTCGTAGGTACTGTATACTGTTCCGCTGTAGCAATGTGTTGTCCAGTCTTCCGGTGTTTTAATAATTTTAGCAGTCCAGTCGATTCAGGATTAACTGTTTCCAGCCAAGGTTGTCCGAGAATAATGTCGAATTTCTCCAGGTCTGTAACTATGGCGTCCAATTTATAGTCCGAAACTCTACGTAAGTACTTCGCTCCTCAGCCGTTTGGTACTGGTACTCATACTGCCGTTCGCCAGTTTTATACGGTGTTTTCCTCCGGATACTGTAGGGCACTGATGCAATTGCCACCCATTCGGTACTCGTCAAATTTTCGGTTGCACCAGAGTCCACCAGTATTTTACAGTGTCGTCCTCGCAATTCGCCAGTTAATAGTCAGCAGTCGGGTACCACTCCGGTTGAAGATACGTTGCACAAACGCGATGTGGAGTCTTCGCCAGGTAGTCGGACGTTACGGTTGGACATATTCATTCAATTTGTTCGCCCGAAGCTTTCGTACCGTTAGTGGGTAAGCGTACTGTCTCCGTCTCCAGATAACCCGTACTGCGTGCCTCCAATAATTTCTTCCAGGTTGTCCATAGTGCACGGTTCAAGGGGTCTTCGTAGGTACAGTATTACGACGAGCGCCGATACAGGTATACAGGACACCGGTTGTCTCCCGTCCGCTGAGTGCCGAGGGTACCGTAGATTGCTCTCCTGTACCCGGTACCCAGTTGCTCGAGTTAATCGTCGTACTGCTGTTGTCTCCGGCGTCGCATCCGTGTCGCCGCGCTTGCCTTCTGGAAACCAAATCAGTCCTCTGTCTTCTACAGTTCAGAAGCCACTCGTCTTCCATCGGTTACTAGAACCTTCGAGTTGCGTCCACTCAGGGCTTCGGTGGGGTTCTCAGGTGCTCGGTAGAAGAAACCGTACGCCGGCGCCATCGTCAGCGTAGATCTGTGTCGCCCATCGAGTGGGGCCAACATCTTGTCTCGCAACCTTCTATGCCATCGTTCGTTGGGCACGTAAACACAGAAGGTCTCCGCTGGCACTCATCCACCAGACGGAAATTTCTAAGTAGTGTCGAAACCACGGCTTACGCGGACCATTTTGGGGACCACAATAATTGCTCGTAGATGCGGATGAATAACTTTCAGTCGAGGTAGTGGCCCAAAATTCTTCAATTACGGTATACGGGGCATTTAGCCAAAATACGCCGATATTCTCCGAGATCCTGTCCTGAAATGGGGCGCGTCGGACAGCAAAAACTACCAGAACTTGAGAATTCAGGCCGTCATTATCGCAAGCTCCGTCCAGGTCGCAGGGTCCGTATTTCTTCGTGTACTCGTGAAATAATTCGCGATGTACCATCCAGTCGCTGAAATTCCTTGTGGAGGAAATCAGGGCCTCAGTGTCGTTCGAGGATACGAGGCTGTACTTCTGTAGTCTCGCGAGCGTTTTAGGGGACAGTCCTTCACCCCTGTCGCGCGCGCGCCGCGGCCGACTCACGTCCCTTAGTTTCCCGGCCGGGTCTTTCTGGGTCGATATTCAGAATCTTCTTCTTCTTGCTCGGGCACGCGGACGCAACATGACCTTTCGCCCTGCAGATAAAGCAAGCGACCTTCCTTTCTTAAATCTCTCAAACTCCTCTCGGTCAATCGCCGCGGCCATCAACAGGTCGTCTTCTTGTTCTGTAGCCTCACCCTCAGCACTGCTTGTAGTACTGCTCGTCGTCGTCGCCATCGTCGTCCATGATGTTTAGGCGCTCGCGACGGATCTCGCGGTGCACATCTGTCTCCCGCTCCGCAGCTTCAACAGCCAGAGCTGCCTGTACAGCTTCTGCCAGGGTCTTAGGGTTTTTCAGGGCAACTTCCTTTCGAATATGGGGTTTCAGTCCGCGCTGGAAGTCATGTACATTATCTTCCTCGTGACGATGGGTAACTCCAGTAGTTGCTCGCGGAAATAATTCGCGTACTTCTGTACTGTAGTCCGCTGTGTCGCGCGATCCAGATTGATACGAGCTTGCTTCGCCGGTGTACGTCCACAGAATTCGGTGATTAGTGCCGCCTCCATGTGCGTAATACCGGTAAAACCGCCGCCAATTTCGTCGTGCGTACTCGCCACTTGCGCGTACCACCACTTGGATACGGGTCCGTGAAAATAGCCAGATGCCCAGTACACGCTACGAGGTTCCTCCGGGTTTACGTTGTGATATTTCAGGTAACCCCGTGCAT